>JAQFZL010000328.1:0-17394 GCA_034695685.1 Galumna lanceata
TCAATTCATACTCATTTTTATTAGAAAGCTTTCTTTCATACTTAAAAACTTATTTAATTCAGCAAGAACAAGTAGCTATTTGCAGGAAAAAATTTTACCATCAAAATATACATTAAACAAGCCTTATAACGAAACCAAGATCATTAAAATCGGTCACTTTGCACATGGGTTACTTGCCTTTTAAATTAAACATTTGTTTCATAAAAATTGCAAATATCTTATAGGCGACCATTTTTTAGTTTTGTTAAAATTATTGATATTTGTTTCAATGCTTTCAATACATTTTGGTTCAAATATTTGGTTAAAACTATCGATTGTTAAAATTATTGACAGTTTTTTAACATTATGTCTATGGGAAGAGGTTTTTGGTTTTGGGATTTGGTTAAAACTAATGTTAGAATTAGTTAAAATTGGTTAAAATTATCCATTGGTGACTGTAAATTATAAGCATTTTCTGTTTCATTCATTTAAATGATTAAAATTTAATTTAAAAATTAATTGAATTCAAATAAATAATTGATCAGTGATTTAACAAATCAATAATTCCAAACTCAAATAACTATAACCTGTTCTTAGATAATGAATAGTTCATCAAATTATATACAAAAAGTTAAGATTTACATAATTTTTACCGAAAGATATTTATTTTTGTTTCAGTTGATTGCAGTCATAAACCCTAAAATATAATGTGATTTACAAGAAATGAGAGCAACATTTCTTATGTCAGATATGTTGTTGTCTTACATTAAAATTCACGATTAGATAACAGCGATGGAAATAAGTCGGCAATAAAGACAACGTAAATGAAGTTCGTGTCGGATGGAAATACACCACTGAGACAGTACTCATCATTTTCTATTCGTTTAATAATATTTCTCTCTCTCTCTCTCTCTCCCTCTTTCTCTCTCTCCTCTCCTCTTCTCTCTTCTCATTTTCTTAAATTTTATGCATTAGTTTCTCGTTTATTGTAAGAATTGTTAAAAAAGTGAGAGAAGTGGTAATTATAATAAATTTTAGGCAGAGATTATGTTTCAATAAATGGGTTCGCCGTTAAAATTGTCTCAAAATTGTAAGAATGTTATGTTAAAAGAGATTATTTAATGATTATTTGAATAAAAGTTAACTAAACTTTTGAAAGTTTGAAATTTAGAGTTAGTTTTTTAGTTCTCATTTAATTTCATGAATTTAAACTAAGATATTATGTTAAATATTTATTTAAAGTAAATATTCTGTTCTCATTCCGATCCTATCCTAAAGTCAATTATTCTATAGACGAATGAAAAGAAAAATTGTTTAAATCAGACAATTGTTTGGTTTTGTATTACAGGAGAAGTTTGTGAATAAAAAATGATAGAAAAAGTGGAATAAATCTCTTAATTTGTTTGAATAGCTTTAAAAATAGTATTTCGCCTAAAATGCAAATCCGAGTGAATAATACATAAATTTGGCCAAAGAATGAGAATAATGTTGTCGGAAGTGTGCAATGAGTTGGATATGGAGTTGTGAATAAGTGAACTCATATATAATTCATTGATCGATCCGATAGTTATATCAGTTGCAAACGAAAAGTACATAAAAGGTTTGCAACATTTCAAACGTTTGAAAGTATTGTACAAACATTTGAAAGTTCAGAAACAGAAAAAAGGGATGCAGTTATAGACCTCTTCAGCCTTTCTCTCTCTAAAGTTCAGAGTCTAAAAATTTGCAAGAAATGTGTCTCCAATTATTTGATCCAAAGAGACAGCAATCGGATAGACTTTTATCGTTTCAATTTTCTGCTGATTCGGTTCTATCGATACTCCCAATTCTTAGCTTATATTGTATTGCATTGCATTGAGTCCACAACTAAGTCTTGTCTAAGAAAGGTCTAACACTTTACTCAATCTTCACGGCTCTTATCTAACGGCTCTTCATATTAATAGCCATTAAAAGTTTAATTGAATTCATTGGAAATTTTAAGTCAAAAAACATGTAATTATGAAAATTCTGATAAAATTTCCATTAATTTTCTGACTCTCAATTCAGATAAATTATAATAAATTATAAATTTTTTGAGTTTTAAAACAATGGTTACCAAAACAAACCAAAAATGTGCACAACTTTTATATTTCGATTCAATTTTCAAATTAAAACTTTTGATTTATTATAATTTGATTCATTAAAATAAAGAAATAAAACAAACCCTTTTCGGACGATTCGTGCTGTCCATTGACTACTGGAGTGTAAATATTGAGATATAGACAGTCTTCGCTCTGATTCTTGAGCTGAGGAATCAATTTTCTCATGTATTCAAAGCGTTGTAAAGGCATTCTTTTGAGCGATTCGGTTGAGTTTGTCATAATAAGTCTAGAATAGGGTATACGTTGTGGACACACCGCTGACAACTTATTAGCCATTCGTGTGCCCCTCCAATGAGAAGGTGTTACGGGTGGCATAAATCGTAACGAACCGATTGGAGGGGTAGCGTACGGAACACCTAAATAAGCCTCAATTGTAGGCAAGTTTAATGAATTTATTTGTGAGGAAAAGGTCTGATGTGTGGCACTGAATGACACATAAATACCACGCAATGAACCATATTTTGTGTTAACCGTTCGCATTGACAGGTTCTCACTCGGATCAGAGCCTATTGGCCCTGACTTACACTCAACTATTAAAAACAATAGCAGTAATCTTACAAACATTATTAAAGTTTAATTATTTATACATTTCTTCAGAGAATCTAAGAATTGTGAAATTAGTTAAAATTCACTTATTTGAAAAAACTGATAAAATATTCAAATGAACTTTGAAATAATGATCGATTTTTTGAGTAAATGATGATTTTAGTGACAAGAATAAATTGTTCAAAAAAATTATTTATTATTAATAATAACGTATTTTTTTAGATAATAGTTTGTGAGTTATTTTCATTAGAGAGTCAACTCTTATTAAACGAAATCATAAATCATTGAATAAAAGAAAAATTATTTTTGTTTTTTAGTTGTGAACAAAGCATTGCTTTTTTCGGTTCAATTTTTCCAAATATTTGCCACTAAAGACATAAGAAGAGTAAAAAAGTTTTCAAATTAGGCGTAAATTATTATTCATGAGTTTTGTCAGTCAAACACTATTTAACATTAGTTTGAGTGAAATATTGAATAAATTATTTAATTTCTTCTTTTGGTTTTTAGAAACTTTTGTCATCAGAAGAGTAGAGAAGAGATGAAGAAATGAGAATAACTTAAACGTCAAAAATATTTCGCTTAAGTAATGCTTTAAATATGAATTTCACGGATTGAATAAAAATGGTCTTAAAATTGCGTTCAGTCAGTGTTCACTCGACGAGAATCTAAGAGTGAATGAGAAACGCGAAGCAAAACATTGAGAGCCGATAGAAGAGATTCACAGCTATTCTATAGAGCCATAGAGCCATAGAGCACAGCCTTCCGAGTTTGTAATGATTCAAAGCATTGGTAGCTTCCATTGGCTTAAAGTTAGAGCTGTTCTGGACTTCACATTCATATACTGAATATTGTATGCAAAGTGTAAGGAATGTATTAAATGCTTACATTTGAAGCTCTTTTGAAATTTTAAAAATATTTAAATAATTTTATTTCAAAAAGAATAATTCATAAATATTTTCTACAAATAATTCTTAATTGAAATAATTTTTCCTCGTATAAAGTATAGATGAGAAAAAAAGTAAATACTTTGATGCAAATGATTAAACTTTTTTTAAGTCAACTAAGTCAGGGTCATTTAGATGAATATTTAAATTTATTAAGTATTATTAGAGTGGGGATTTTTCCAGAAATCCCGATTTTAAATGGTGAGGTTTATCGTCGGGAATTTATGATTGATAAATTTATTATATTTGTCTGGTCATAATACAGAAGCTTAATTTTCTCGAATTTTCCCGAATTCTTAAGTTTTATTGAAAATTCCCGAATTTCATATTTTGAGCATTTTTCTCCCAAAAATGAAGAAAAAATGAGAAGATTCGTCATTTTTATGTTTTTTTCACTACAATTTGTATGAAAATTTAAATATAAAAAACCTTTAAAATGTATTTTGTAATTAAAAACATTATTTTAGGTAAATTTTTCGATTAAAAGATTATGATTTGAAATTTTACTGAATAATCACAAATAGTTACTGAATATCGATATTTCTTTTTCCAATAAATGAATATTTTGACGAAAAGGAGAAAGATAATCATATTGAATATCAAAAAATAATTGAATTTTGCACTTTCTTTGATATTTTTAAGATTTAAAGGTTAATTTTATGCATTTTCAGTCATTCAATTATTGAAGTTATTAACTAAATGTAAATTTAATTCCCGATTTTGACCTTTTTTTGCTCCCAATTCCCGACCGATTTAGAAGGTTTTTATTCCCGAAAAATACTTTCTCTAGTTATTACTGTTTAGACATAATTTGAATATAAATTATTTTTTATTCTTTTAAGTAAATATAATTATATGGAAATCAAACCATTATTCAAATGTTGAAAATACTAACAAAATTTTTTTATTATTTTAATTTAAATTATATTCAATAATTAGTTTGTGTTTAATATATGTTTGATTTAAATTTGTTTAATTTATGCCTCCAATCCTTTCACTTCTGAATATTGAGTGAAGTTCTGCTAAAACACAATGATTTAAGACTGTTTTCAATCGTCATTTTTGTTGAGTTATTAAACTCTCTGAAAATTATTTAAGTGTTTAAACAAGGTTAAATCATTGAGTATGAACTAATTTTAGTTCATCAGCTATCAATGTCAATTGTTGAAACATGGACATTTTAATCTATTAAATTGCAATATTCAATATACAGTATAACCTCCAAATTGTTAATTTAAAAATTGCTTTTAGTCACAACTGTGGAGAAAATATGAAACAAAGTCTATTGACTGCTAATCGTTAACAACTAAAAGCATAAAAACTAAAGATAATAATAAAAAACTATTAATAATTTTGAAGTTAGATTTTAATAAATTCAAAGTATTTACATAATAACAAAATCTCGTTATAAGGAGATGTGTCTTACATAAGTGTTAGAAATTATCCTGCACAGTTTTACTAATTTTTCTAAGATTAGAGTAAATGTCAGACACAGCACTAATTTGGGGCTTAAATTTTAGTCATAAATATTAGAGTATTTTATTGATTAATACTAGAAAAATAAGTCGAGACATTTTGCGTTCACTTTAATCTATTTAATCTCATGAAATGCTATCAATCTTTTAGTAAAATATCATCAATTTTTTAGAATAGTCTTTGAACTCTCAATAATTAAATAACATTTTCTATAATTAAATTGATTTCTCCAAAAGTAGAAAATCTCAGCACTTTTTGAAGGTTTGAGTCTAAAAAATTTTCATTAATTTCATTAATTTCTTTTAAATTAGAGATAAATCTAAGAATTAACGGCAAATCATTTTATAAGAGATATTTTAGATTTAATTTTGACAAAAACGCCTTTAAATGGAATAATAAATAATAGTCTTGAAAAGATTTTCAAATAATTTTACACTAAAAATCACATAAATTGTTGAAAAAGTAATTATTCTTTTGAGATAAATAATTGTTCGGCCTTTTCAGTGAAATGGCCTGAGATGTGTTGCTTGAGGTATGTTTGAGGTATGTTTAGGTATCACATTTGGAATTTACTTTCATTTATTTGTAACATATATTTATTGAGATTGAGGTCATTAAAATTCATTTGATTTGCTTTTTGATTGAAGTCGTGATAATCTGTCCGTAAATAACAGCAATTTTTGTTTGATTTTGTAATTATAAGCGAAAATCATTGAAAGCAAATAAGGCTTTGATTTTATATAAAAGCAATTATTATATCAATCATTATATGGAAAACTAATAAATATTAATATTATGTCAAATAAATAAATACTAAATGAGTCCGACGTTCGAACTATCGATTAAATATTAAAATGAGTTTATTATTAAAAGCATTGCATTAACCCATCATTAATACAAAATGAAAAGAAAATTTCTTAAACACGAATTCTTTACTTTTTATTCGCACAGAATATTATTTCTAAATACATAAGGGATTTTGTTTTCTTAATTGTATTAATTAATTAACCAAGACTCAATGCTCATCTCTCTCTTCTCGTATTCAAATTACTCGACCTTTTAATTAAAATCATTTCCGAAATGAAATGCAAATTAGATAATGTCTAGACTTTGTTTTAGAGCCTATTCTCTCTAATATAACCCATTTCTCGATTGAATTCTTTTAAATTTCAATAAATGTTAATCAATGGTAATCTTAAACCGATAGGATTTTCAAAAACAAAAAGAAATTCAGATAAATTACTCTGAATTTCATTAATACTTAATATTTATTATGGTTTGAATAGTGTTCGCATTATTTTTTGTTAATTTTATTCTTTGTTTACAAACTTTTATTCATATCCTTAGTATTATTACTAGTATTTTGAATGATTGAAGGCTTAACTTGCATTCAAAAGGTATACCTTTTTTTTTGTAATTTCTTTTGATTTATTGAATCCAAGCATTAAATTTAAATCATATATTCATTAAATATTTAAAAATTTCATTGAATATTGCCTCCAGTTTTAACAATAGGTTCAAAATAAATAACATTTTCATAATTACATATTATTTTAATTTGAAAAACTCTCATTAGAATTGAAATATAATGTAATTTTTCAAACCAAGTGTTTGAACATTAAGTTTAGGCGAAATATATAAATAGAACAGAATTTTTCGATAAAGAATTCAAAAATATTTTTAAACTAAAGTTAGTTTTGATGTAAAAGTGATGTCAAATAAATAGGATTTCTTCGATTGATATTTACGATCTCTTAATGAATTCTGGCATAACTCAGATATGTTTCAATATATGTCTGATTCTAAAAATTGATGACACATATAAGTGATCTAGCTATTTACTAGCTAGTGTAATAGCAAGTAGTTACATTAACTTTAGCTACATTTTTACTTTCGCTCAAATGTTTAGTTACGATATATTTATTCAAAAGGCGTTTCGCAGATAAGAATTTACATAAAAATCTGACTATAATTCACTTTTTTATTTATGTCTATTTCTCTGGATTTTCACTAAGTTTTAGAGTATATATAAGTTATGATTTATTTGTCGTTTTCTCTTAAGACAAGTGAAGGCACCCATCGGTGCAACATTTGCTTCAATCAATTAAAATATATATATTTTCATATATTTTAAGAATTTAGTCGAATATAAGCCGTTAAATGAATTTCTTATTTTGTTGTTATTTATAGTCATATCAACAAAACGACTACATATGAAGATCCCAGAAAAGACTTGGAAGAAGAACCGCCTCCTTTGCCACGAGAGGTAGAGCTCATAAGAGATGCACAGTTGGGCTTCGGATTTGTAGCCGGCAGTGAAAAGCCAGTCATTGTTCGCTTCGTAAAAGAAGGTCTGTTGTGTTAAATACGGCATTATTTTTGAATAATAATCAAAGTTTGTGTCTCAGGCGGTCCGAGTGAACACTTACTCCAAGCCGGGGACCAAATACTAAAAATCAACGGCGAAGATGTGCGGAGAGCTCCGCGCGAACACGTCATTGAACTCGTAAAGTAAGGCTTCTCCACACTTGTGATCAATGATCTCATCTCCAAAAACAGTCATAACTGTTGTACTCTTTATTTTTAAACCTCAAATAGAAATAAAAAACTTCTTATAATCTGAAAAACTGTTCTTTTCTTCAGGTCGTGTAAACATTGTGTAACTCTGACAGTATGTCAGCCCTATTCTAATAATGTAAGTATTCTTAAACACATTCTTTGTTTTTTCTTTGAGAATATTATTTTATAAAATTACTGTTCATTTGTTTATTTATAAAACAATAGTCCACAAGAAAGTCAGCGCTATTGACGGCCGCAAAAAAAGCAAAATTAAAGAACAATCCATCGCGAGTTCGATTCGCCGAAGGAGTTATGATTAACGGTTCACCACTTTTTTGTCCGATGTCTACATTTGAGTCATGCGTTCCATTTATACCAAATGTTTTAAAAGTGTTCCTCGAAAACGGACAGACAAAGACTTTCAAATATGATTCCTCCACAACAGTTCAGGTATTTTACAAATACATTCAAAACAGTGATTAGTTTTAACACTAAAATATCATTAATTTTATGAATTAATTCAAATTAAAGGATGTATTGAACTCATTGGTAGAGAAACTGTCGATCAAATGTAACGAACACTTTAGTCTCGTTTGTGAACATATCAAAGCTATGCGTAGAAATAGGTTAACACTTCTCGACCCTAAAGAGCCTCTCGCGAAGGTATGCATCAGATTTTCGTAGATTTCATTTGTTTAATTGCATATACTTATTGATAATTGAATAGATCGCTGCCCGACCGGGTGCTCATAATCTGCGCTGCCTTTTTCGAGTGATGTTTGTGCCGAGAGATGCTTTCGATTTACTTGAAAGGGATACCATTAGTTTTGAGTATCTGTACAGCCAGTGCTGTAATGATGTCGTTCAGGAAAGATTCTCACCTGAGCTCAAGTATGAGATAGCGTTACGTCTGTCGGCTCTTCAACTGCTTCAACACTCGATTGACAACAATTGTATGCAAAACTCGAGCGGAAAAGTGAACTTAAAATTGATTGAAAAAGAGTGTGGTTTGGAATCATTTGTTCCCTTCTCTCTGTTGGAGACAATGAAACGCAAAGAATTACATAAATTACTCAATCATTTCCTTAAACTCAACCAACAGTTGTGTCCTTCGGGACAGAAGTGTTTGAACTCAATTCAAGCAAAACTGCATTATTTAAGAATAATAAGTGATTTGCCCTCTTATGGGGCAAAAATATTTTCGCTCAACATTAGGGATGCGACCACTGAGTCGGGTCTTTTAGTTAGTCCTAAATTTGGTATAAGTCATGTAAATAGTATGAGAAACTCTTTACCCATTTCTTTGGCCAAAATTGAAGAAATTAGTTATATTAAAGTCACAAAAAATGAAGAACTCTTTTACTGTATTGAAGTACAGCTCAAATCTATACATAACGATAGGATTTGTCAGTCATTACAGTCTCCGCTTCGGTTCGAACTCGAAGACAGAGACGCAGAAGAGTTTGTCCTTTTGATTAAAGGCTACCACCGATTGTTCAATAAATACGATTCAGACTATAATGAGAAAGAACTGCCCGTTTTTTGGGACATATCAGAAGAGTGGTGGAATGATTCCGGTAATTTTATTTTTTACTTTTCATCATTTTTTTGCCTTTTATTTGATTCAATTCCATTATATAATTAGCAGATAATTTCAAATAATCTTAATATCAATTTTTCTTTTTTAAAAACTAAAATCGATTGAAATTCTTGACAAATGCTAAGCATTTCTAAATTAAACTTCAAATTCTTATTTATTTTCATTTTTCATTCATTGATTTAATATTTTTCTTTCGTGTCTTTAACTTATCTTAAGATTATGATTCTTAACTCAAAGCCTGACTTTTCTATTGAATGAGTTATTGTTATCTTTTATGTATTTCTTCTCTTTAATGCTGCCCTCCATTCAGTCAAACGTAATCTTCTTTACGGATTTGGTACGACTTTTCGCTTAATTATTCTAACAATGAATGGATTTCCAAATAAATATTTGATAAATGTTTTGCTATTTTTCATTATTAGCTCCGAGTTATTGTGGTTTACATTCTGTAAGAGAAACCAAATGGAGTTATTTAAAAAATGGACAGAACGGAGAGACAGACCAAATGAGACAAATTGATTTAGCGGTTCCACCGCCGCGTTATATGCCTTTAGAATGTATTCGAAACTCTAAAACAAATCAACAGCAAATTGAGGTCACTCTTGACTCCAACTATTCTGTCGATCACAACATGAATGAAAAATTAGAGTCGAATGGAATCGATTTGCCGTCACTCGTGTCGATGGAAATACTTGAGAGCCAAGTCTGTGACCCCGGAGTTAAAAACGAAGATATAATCAAAAGAGTTTCAGAAATGAATAGAATAGTTGCCGACGCAGAACACTATTTGGCAGAAGAAGAGATTGACAATAATGTTGACGGAAAACAAACTTTAGATAAATCAGGGCCTTTGGAAAACTCATGGGACCCAACTCTCAGACTCAAACCTATCGACTCTTTACTACTTTTAACTCAAATTAATGGAAACACTGATAACAACACTAATGACAAACAAAATGGTATTTCAATCAATATTTTATTTAAATTTATTTTTCCGTTGTTTTGTTCGAAAGACTAATGGCTTTCCTTTTAAAATGTTTTTAAAACAGTGAAAGATGTCATTAATGGCGAATTATCAGCCAATGAGAGCGACACCGACAGCCTTATGAGTCCTAATGAGAGTCCTTTGCATCGCATTGACAGTCAGAAGACAATTAATGCAATTCAAAGTTTAAATGCGTTGCAGTCATCCAATGCTATCGTTACTGTCAATGGTGTCAATACTTCGCGCAATCGTTCGACAAGTTTTGGTCTTCATAGTTCCAATGTTTACCCTGATAATTCGCAGGCAGAACAGGAACTCATGGATAGTATACAACAATTAAGATCTGAAGCTGATCTCAAACGCAAAATTAATAAAGATTTGTGTTTAGAATCTGATTTCATTGATTTGACAGCTATTCCACCTCCGGATACCCCCGAAGATATGCATTTAATTGGTTCAAACATTGATTTCCTCTTAACTGGTGATCCCCCCACTCCTTATAGAGAAGACATAGACTTTTTACAATTTTCCACTGACGACTCGGCCAGAGTTGTGGCAGAATTAGACAATTTATGCGACACTCTTTCAGAACTACAGTCTAATGCGAGCGATAGAAACTCAAATTTGAGCCAAAATTCACAATTCATTCCACAAGATATCGAAGATTTCATCGCATCGATGACTATTAAACCTCCGCCACCAATGACTGACCCAATGGCCAGTAATGAGCAATACTTATCTACTTTCATAATACCTCCGCCTCCCAGTACTTCTCCCACACAATATAGAGCACAGGATGACGTAATCGCTAAGTTTTGGAAAGTAACCGATGATATAAAGAAGATTTGTAATAATGAAGAGATCAGTCCTCGACTTTTTAAGCGAGAGGTTCACAGCAGTAGTAGCGGTGAATCCGGTTATGATTCTGCGTTCAATTCTTCATCGTTTTCCTCTTCTGCCAGTGATTGGCCCGTCTTTTCAGAGAATGGCTCTCCAAAGCTTTGTCTGCCAACAGTTATTGAAGTGACGTCTTCTTCAGAAAATGAAAACTTCATAAACCAAAGACCCAAATATAGCAAAAAATCTGACCAAAGATCTAATGAAAGCAATAGTTGTGAAGATTTGCATATCATTAGAGAAATGACTCAACAAATAAATGAAATGAAAACAATGACAGGCAAACAGTCTCCTAATTTGTCGCGTTCTCACTCGTGGAGTACACTTCCCACTCCGTCCACTCCTCCTTCAGTTCCAAAATTTACTAAACCTCCAATACCTCCCTGTTCGCCATCAATTCAAGAAAAAAGACGTCAAATGGGAATAAAATCGAGTCATTCGAGTCTTAAGAAGAAACATCACAACGGTTTCCATACACTTCCGCATAATAATAATAATAACAATAATACGCCTTTAATTAACGGTTTCGGGGCTTCCGAAGCGATCAGACAAACAACGGATGAGATCTTTAGTCAATCGCAAAGAGACATCGATGTCCTGTTGGCCCGTTTAGAAGAGGTTCACGAGAATAGACTTACGTCTAGTCACCCGCCCTATGATTGTACCGAAAATGATTTTTTATGCGCCAAAGAAGCACTGGTCACAGAATCGCGACATTTTGTGACCGCATCCAAACTTTTCGTCAAATGCGCGACCGAAGCATCGCCTCAACTCTTAGAATACCTCTTAGAATGTGTGACACTTTTGGAACGCATGTATAGCGTCGGAGAGATTGTAATACTTAATATGGAATCTCAGGCACAAATAACATGTTTAGTGGATCGCCTCAAAGAGGTGGCCGCCACCTATGCCTATACTGTAGACACAGTTCACAAACTACACGATAACGTGTGTTCGCCGTCGACCAGTCCTTATATGGGACTTCTTATGAATCACGCGACCAGTTTAGCCACCAGTTTGAGTGCACTCATGAGAACATTGCGAGCAATGAATGTTTGATAAATGTTTTATAAATTAAATGAATGTTTTCTATTACATAAAAAATGGTTTATGTCTGAACAGGTGCTCACTGTTTGGATACTCGAATGCCAGTTATTTTGTGCCACAAAATAATGAAATTATCATTAATTAACTTTAAACTAATTAATAGGTTTAACATTAACTCTAATGAGTTGTTAATAACTTGCAATAAATCTATGATTTTTCCAATTTTTAATATAATTTTAAATTTATTTAATGTATAAAACTATAGATAATTCTCTTTTATATACATTTAAAGCAATTAATTGCTTTCTATTTAAACATTTTTAGATTTGTTTGTAAATCAATTTTTAGAGTTATTTAAATTATAACGCATTTAATACAAATGATTTCAATTTATGTTTTTATTATTTTTGTTGAATTTTTGAATATTTTTTAATTAAACATTGATTTTAAAAAATAATTTCTAATTAAAACCAATAAAACTAATTATCTTTAAATCTTAATTTAAGCAAAACTTTTATTCTTTTAAAACTATTTTTAATTTAATGACTCATAAAAAACTTTAATTCAAATAAAAAAAGTTAAATAACTTGAGATAACTTTAGGAATAAATTCATGAAAATTAATTAAACCAAAACTTAATTAGAATTCATTAAATTTCATTAAATTTCCATTTATTAACATTTGGTGAATTCCCAGCACTTGCTTTGAATCAAACTACTATTAATTCAATCATTCAATTGAGTGACTTTTCTTTAATTTTTTTAAAATAATTAGTTAGAAATGCTGTCCGACGGGTTCATCCATTTATGAGATTTAGTGGGAAATACAAGAAATAAATAAAACGAGTTTTGATTTAAAATCGCATTAATTTTATTTAAAAATGGTTTAACATATGGAATAAAATATGGAAAAAATTCATAGGAATTCATAAAAACATTATTAATTAGAATTAAAAACTAAATTCAGGATAAATTGCATTTTTCTTTATTCCTATTATTGACGTTTTGTTGAGACTCAGCGATAGCGCGCGCCATATCTCTATCAAACTGATTGTCTGAAACAGTGGTCGTTGAGGCCGAGGGTTGGCTATCAATCATTGACTGCTGCAGAGCTCGGGCTAAAGCCTCGTCTTCGCTATAATTTCCCTGAATCTCATAAATGCCGGAATGACCTCTGACTGATTGGGGATTACTTTTTGGTTGAATAGAATTTTGGATCAAATTTTTTGTTGGATTTGATTTGTTTTGCTTTTGTTCGATACGTTTCAGAGCCGCAGATCCAGACTTTGAAACCGGTTTACCGTTTGTGGTCGGACTACAGCTATGATCTGCCGGATGTCTGTGTTTTAGGCAATGATTGCGACCGCATTCCGAACACAAGAGGGGAACCAATTCTTTTTGTTTACACCCTTTGACACAACACTTGTTTTTATAGATTTGATTTCTCTTTTTGATCGCCGGATCCGACTCACAGTCGAGGTCTATGTGTTGTCCAACTCTAACATCAGGTAATTCTCCTCTTTTTGTGGGAACGGGTTGGTTACAGAGGGGACAGATCGGCACCTGATTGTCCTTTTCATAAGCGTTTGGACACAAATGGCTATCATATCGGAAGTGATCCAAACAATAGATATTATGACATAAATCGCATTTCATCGGAAGAAAATCTGTTCAAAAAAATAAAAAAATTAAAACAAATGATTTTATGACTAAAATGAAATACAGACCCAAACGATGGCATTCTTTGTGAGAACAGTTTTGACCCAAATTTGGAAATTCCATCACTTTTTGTATTTAAAATTTAAAATATAAACAAAATTAACAAAAACTCAAAAATTTAATAACTGAAGAACTTAACGATACAATCGTTAAGTGAATGAATGACTCATTTTGTGAACAATTTTTGACTTTAAATAGTAATCAAAAA
The DNA here is from genome assembly GCA_034695685.1 of Galumna lanceata. Lineage (NCBI taxonomy): Eukaryota > Metazoa > Arthropoda > Arachnida > Sarcoptiformes > Galumnidae > Galumna > Galumna lanceata. The sequence continues at coordinate 14,101 of JAQFZL010000328.1, forward strand.
AGAATTTTCTCGAAACGAATCAATGATTGCATTAAATTAAATCATTTTATGTAAAACTCGACAATAAATCTAATGATTTGCACTTTATTTGCACTAAACGTAAACAATCCATAAATAACGTCATATATTACGACAACTTTTATTGGTTTTGAGTAAAAGTTTGAAACAATTTATTGAAAGAATTGTCGCGAAAATGATTGCATTTTATTTAAAAATATTTATTTTCAAAAACAATGGAAAACATATATAAAACTCATTTAATTTAATCGATTCTCCATTTGTTTTGGATTTCCAAACACTTCAAACAAAACAAGTGTTGTATTTCATTGTGTCGGACATATGTCTTAGTCTTCCAAAAAGAAATAATTTCCGCCCCTTTTCTGTTCGGTGTCTTTAACTGAATTCAATTTATTAATTCGTGGCCTAAAGTTATTGGGATCTCTTCTAAAAGTGATATTCAATAATTGGAGAAATCTATTCATTCCGGCCAACAGTGTTTGTGGAGAAGTGGCCACAGTTTTAATGGATGGCTCGCCTTCAAAGACAATGACGCGATCGGCTAAATATGTGGCCATAATAAAGTCGTGTTCCACAACAAATCCAGTCTTTTTTGAACTCAGAATAAATCGTTTAATAACTTTTGCTGCGACCAAACGTTGCTCTGAATCCAAATAAGCTGAGGGCTCGTCAATCAGGTAAACGTCCGCAGGTTTTCCCAAACAAAGAATTAGTGCCACTCTTTGCAATTCCCCTCCGGACAGGTTCTGGACCTCCTGATCTAAAATGCCTTCAATACTCAAAGGTTTGACAACTTCTGACTGGAAGTGTTGGTGATTGAAAAAGTCCCGAATCTTCTCAAATAAAAGCATTCGAACCGTTCCCTCACTTTTGGGTTTAATTTTTTGCGGTTTATAACTAATATTAAGAGTCGGCACTTCATTCTGACCCTCATCTGGTTTAAGATTTCCCGCTAACATTCGAATGAATGTTGTTTTTCCGGTTCCGTTCTCTCCCAACATAACGATGATCTCCGAATCAGTGAAAGTGCCAGGGTCAACTGTCAATTCAAAGCTGTTCCCCAAGTGTTTAACCATTTGGGGATATTCGTATCGACACATCCTCTTTACTTCTTCTTCATTCGCAGTTTCAGATACTTTGAAGACAAGAGACGTCTCTCTGAAACGAAGATTTTCTGTTGGAACGAATCCATCGAGAAATATGTTAATGCCTTCCCTAACAGAGAAAGGCATCGTTACGACACCATAAGCGCCGGGAACGCCATAAAGACAACAAATGAAATCAGACAAATAGTCCAAAACAGATAAGTCGTGTTCGACAACTATAATGTATTTCTCTGCGTGAATCAGGTCTCGAATGGCTTCCGCCGCTTTCAGACGCTGTTTGACGTCCAGATAACTCGAGGGTTCGTCAAACATGAAAATGTCTGCCTTTTGGACGCAAACCATTGCAATGGCAAAGCGCTGAAGTTCTCCTCCACTCAATTCAGATATATTTCGACTACAAATGGTTTCCGACAGATCCAACATTTGACAGACAAACTCCTTATTATCCCTTTCGTTCTTCTTATTGATGAGCACCGAAACCACACCATTCACTGCTTTAGGGATTTGGTCCACAAATTGTGGTTTAATTATGGCTTTCAATTCGTCCTCTAATATACGCGTAAAATAGTTTTGAAGTTCAGACCCACGAAAATATGTCAATATTTCAGTCCAGTCCGGAGGGTCTGACCCGAAACGACCTAATATTCAATGAACAGAATATAAGACCAATTGTTGTCAACTTTTTAAGTCAAACCTAAGTTTGGTTTCAGTTTTCCGGCCAATATCTTCAAAGCCGTGGATTTCCCGATTCCGTTGGTTCCGACCAAACCTAATACTTCTCCCGGTCTGGGAGTCGGCAATCGATGCAATTTGAATGTGTTTTGTCCGTAACGATGAGTTGTGTCTCGACTCAGATTTGATGGCAAATTAATAATAGTTATGGCTTCAAACGGACACTTCTTCACACAAATACCACATCCAATGCACAGCTCTTCACTAATTTTAGCCAATTTGTCGTTTGGCGTGACTTCAATACATAGTTTTCCCATTCGGACGACAGGACATGACTTTTTGCACTCTTGTCGACATCGTTTGGGTTTACATTTGTCGCTATTGACGATCGCAATACGAGTCAACTTATCCTGAGTTGCCATCACTTATGGTTAGTCTCTTTTTATGATTACTCTCTTAAAACGAGTGGCACTGACTTCGACCCTTTCCTCATAAATACTCAAATAATAAATTTTAATTAAAATTATATAAATTTAAAAATCGGCTAAAATATGAAAAATATGTGAAAATCAGAGCCACGTTTTGGCCAAAAGACTTAACAAAAATTACGGCTCAGAATAAACGTTATTTCGTTTTAAAACTTAATTTTCAAAATTTTAAATTATTTTAGTTTAATTCTATCGGAAATACATCCGGGGATAGCATTCCTGGGCTAAACCAAAACAATTACACATTGAAAATATGCATCAATAACTGGTTGAGAATATGATAATCAAATTGGCCTTATTATTATAATAAGATAAAAGTAGCATGATCAAAATATAATAAACCAGGTTTAAAAACAATCAAAAGGAAGATAAAGGACTTTGCGGAACTTCACTTTTTGGCCTCCGATTTATAAGAAACTTGGTGATATCATAGAGGCAATCAAGCGATTTAAGAATATATAATATTTTTTGATGAAAAATAAAAATTGACAAAGATATGACATTTTTTCTGAAAAATATAATTGATTGAAACTTGGCAGAATTTTGGTTTATCGTAGAGTTTGAAGTCTGAAATATAAATAAAATATAACGTTGATGTTATTTAAAAGTGATTATACCTCAATATTTTACATCAGCGAAGAAATTTCTGACATTTTTTGCGAAACTGTTAACTGAAAATGAAAAATTCATTATTTGACCATATTAACCAGCGAATGCGGATAATTTCTAATTATTATATTAAACTTAATCAAAATACCAATTTAAATCGTTCTAGAAAATATCCGCATTCGTTGGTTAATAATGTCAAAATTACCAATAAAAATTTTCTTTTCCCAAATGACTATGTTTAACCTCACCCAACAATTAACTAGATAGTCTGTTTGATAGCGCTGTTAAAGGTGACTAATACAGTTTAACCTCCCAAATATGAACCCTCCCAAATATGAAAAACCTCCCAAATATGAACATGTTCATATATCCCAACTCACATCATATACTTTTCAATGGGT
>JAQFZL010000329.1:0-17375 GCA_034695685.1 Galumna lanceata
GTTATATAGAATTTATTAAATATAAACAATTTTGAAATTCAACACTTTATTACTAATTTAACCGAAACTCCAAAAATACTGGAATCTGACCTCAACAGAAAAAAAACGATAATCATTTGATCCCTAACTTTGCTCTGATGAATGTAACTAGATAGTTGTCCAAAGACTCAGCAAATTTCAACAAGATTGTTGTGAAAATGGTTGTTGAAGTTGTTTAAAAAACGTGAGTTTTAAAAGTTTTTTATTTTAATTAAAAGTTTTAATTTAAAATATATTTTCTTTTTTTTTAGCCCAAAATGTGATGATTTTAATAAAGATTTATGTGTTTGCCTTCAATTATATTTAGAGACCGCTCTTTCCCTCTGCGGTCGTAAACTTCTTTTTACTGTTTTATTTGATGTCGATTTCTTATCTGACTTCGAAGAAGACATTCAAGAGTTGAGACAACAAGGGTTTGAAAATTTAGTAAATAATGGTTTAGAAGAATTAAAAGAAGTTATTTGTTTGAGAAACAAAACAGAAACTCTTTTAGAAATAACAACAATTTATGTGATCGAAGATCAGGTAATGGCAAAAATATCAACAGCTTTGGCAGAACTCTATAATTTCCGATTACAACCATTTCTTAAATTAAGAGAAATATCATTCAATTCAATGCAAAAAAGTCAAGAAGTAATTAATGACAACGATTTGGGCCAAAGATTGAAAAGTGAAGCTCTCAAACAATATAACGAATCAAATGAACAATATTTGAGTTCAAATGAAGCCCTTCAACAACTATATCAGGAATACTATCGACAAATTATAGAATTGTTGAGCGCACAGACAGAACGCATGAAAAGCGATCAAAAATTATTTGGAGAAACAGCTTTTAAGGTAAAGGGATGTCTCCAAAGGTTGAATAAATTAGAACTCATTTTAATTGAAGAGAGGCTTAAACTTTTTCATTCAATTAAGAGAACAAAAGAGTTTCAAAAAAGTCAAATACAACAACAATTAAATGAAAGTTCACTCAATTCTCAATTAAATGAAAGAGAATTATTCGAAATGGATATCAATATTCTGGAGTCAAAGCTCGACATAGTCTGTGAGGAGGAAAAACTCATTAAACAGAAGATTATAATTCATAAAAATGAGTTAAAACATACCGAAGAGTTCTTCGATGCCGTTGAAGACGAAGAAGAAATGAAATCACTGGCAATCAGTCAAAACAATGTCACTAAAGATCAGAAGTTAATGGTTTTAAAGAAAAAATTAACTAAAATTTATCGAAAGAGAGCTCTTCTCAGAAATAAGAAAAAGTCTTTACTTTCAAATAAAACTTCAAAAGAATTAAATGCAGTCAAAGAAAAGGAAAACTTTGAAAAACATCACAAAATTCAAATCAAAAAACATAATAAAATTTTTGAAGAAAAAAAGACAAACGAAAAGACAAACGAAAAGTTTGATGAAATCAGAAGAAAAACTTTAGAAAGACTTAGAAATTATAAATTGAAATCATTAATGTTTAAAGACTCTGAATCTAATGATATTACAATCCCTGAAGAAGAAGAAGTGTGTCCACTTCCACCCTATCCGCCAATTAATTCTCAAAAGAATAATAATCAGAAAGACTTTCCTTTACCTCCCCCTCCAAATTTCACTGAATATAACGAATACTTGGATTGTATTCCTCCTCCAGATATATCCCTCCCTTTTCCTCCTATACCATATCCAAACCCTGAATCTTCTTGTTCTGTTCCTCCACCACCACCACCAATGTCACTACCACCACCACCTCCACCTCCTCCTCCCCCGCCTTTATTTTCAATATCAATTCCCAAAGCTTTGAATATTAAAAAAGAAGCAAATTTTAGAGCAGAAAATAAAACTTCAATTGATTTGAAAGACATTTTGAACGCCAGAAGTAAACTTAAAACTCCATCGAAAGTAAACAATGAAACCAATGAAAAAGTGATGGAATCGGCATTAAAGGAGGCTCTCAATCGTATGCGAAATGTTGTTCCCGATTCAGACAATTCCGATGTTGAAAGTGAACAGGACTTTGACATCGACTGACTTTAAATATATTTGTTTAAAATGTACTCAAATTATATTAAAATTATTTTGTCTTAAATTCAAATTAATTTTTATTTAAAAGTTTTAAATTCATTAAAAATATCTATGAATACAAAAGTTTTGTAACAAAACCTTTAGAATTAAAAAATGATTTCATAAAATGCGCTCAAAATGTTTTTATATGAAATCAAAGATGACTTCAGTAATGACATCATTGATGACGTCAGTGGTCAACACGTGTTTTACACATAGAATCTTGTTTTGGTCTTTTAATTATTTTGTAATTAAATTAAAAACATATAAACATTTAATGGAGTATTTCAACGATCAAAGTCTTCCTCAGACCAGTTCTCAGATGTAAGTTATCCCCCATTTATTTATTTTTATAATAAATTGTATCTGAATGTGAAGACTGTGTTGTGAATGCGGAACACCGATAGCCCCGAATCCATCGAATATGTGTGTGGCGTGTCTTCGGACACAAGTAGATATCACTGAAGGCATTCCCAAACAGGTTATCATTTACTTTTGCAAACGTTGTGAGAGGTATGACTCCATTTATAACAAATATTAGAAAATAATGTAATATATAATGAATGTCAGATATCAGCAACAAATGGGTCAGTGGGTGTCCGCACAACTCGAGTCAACTCAACTCTTATCTCTTTGTCTAAAGAAATTAAAAACATTAAATAAAGTATAACTAAAACATTAAATAAATGACTAATAGATTGAAGAATAGGTAAAACTAGTGGACGCGACTTTCATTTGGACGGAACCGCATTCAAAAAGAATTAAAATTAAACTAACGGTTCAGAAGGAAGTGATCGGCGGTACTATTCTTCAACAAATATTTGTTGTCGAGTATGTCGTCAACGGACATATGTGTGATGACTGTCATAGAGTTGAAGCTAAAGACTTCTGGAAAGCAGTAGTTCAGGTCAGGCAGAAAGCCGTTCACAAGAAGACATTCTTCTATTTGGAACAACTCTTAATCAAACATAAGGCACACGAAAAGTGTGTTAATATTAAACCCATTCACGAAGGCATTGACTTCTTCTTTAATAAGAAAGACGACGCAAAGAAATTGGTTGACTTTTTGCAAGCAATGGTTCCCTGTCGTTACCAGACATCACAACAATTGATATCTCACGACACTCACAACAATACTTATAACTATAAATACACGTTTGCCGTTGAAATCGTTCCCATTTGTAAGGACGACATCGTTTGTCTTCCGCTTCAAACGGCCCGAAGTCTCGGAAACATCGGTCAGATTTGTGTCGTGACTCGAGTAACAAATTTGGTTTATTTGGTCGATCCGTTCACTCTTCGCAGTTAGTCTTTTACTGATTTTGTCGATATTTTTAAATAATAGAAAACATTTTTGTTTATTAGCGACTGAAATGACGGCTCAAAATTATTTTCGAAACCCTTTCCGATCGATCTGTGGCTGCAAACAATTGACTGAATTTATAGTTATGGACGTCGACCACATCAGAGATACAGACATCAAAGTGTCTGCCGGTCCGCGTTCTGGTCGGGTATGACTTAAAATTGATGGTTTACTATAAATTTACTGAAAATCAAATGATAGCATATTTTGGCCGACGTTTGGCTCATCCGTTCCAATGAAATTGGAAGTGATAATCAAAAACATAGTCGAACCCATTTGGGACATCTGTTAAAACCGGGCGACACGTGTCTGGCATTTGATGTCAGTTCTGCTAATATTAATGAAGAAAACTTTGAAAAATTTGAAAAAAATAAATCGAAAGTAATTCCGGATATTATTGTCGTTAAGAAATCTTTTGGCGATAAAGTGACCCGAAATCGGCGACGAGAGTGGAAACTAAGACGTATTGAAGCCGACAAGACTTCGGATAATAGTTCTGTCAATAGAGAGTATATGGACTTTTTGGAAGATCTCGAAGAAGATCCAATGCTTAGACAAAATGTCAATATTTATGCGGATAAAGGAAAGATGGAGTCAATGATGGCAGTGGACACCGACCATATCGAAGACGATGCGCCTAAAATCACTCTACAAGAAATGCTCGAAGATTTGGTCATCGATTGAATTATTTTATAAATTTTGAGATTTTTTTTAATTACATTCAAAACGGTTTTAAATATAAAATGTTTGAAAATGTATGCATTTTAAGCGTAATAATTAAGATTCGCCTTTTTCTTTGCCTGAACTTCAAGAATGGCGTCCATAAAGTCTTCGTGAGTCACTTCAGAAGCACTCCTTCTGAGTGCTATCATTCCGGCCTCAACGCAAACAGCCTTACATTGAGCGCCATTGAAGTCATCGGTACAACGCGCCAACTCGTCATAATTCACTTCTTTGTTGACATTCATACGACGAGAGTGTATTTGCATAATCCGAGCTCTGGCCTCTTCGTTCGGGTGCGGAAACTCGATTTTGCGGTCGAGTCGACCCGAACGAAGAAGTGCCGGATCTAAAATATCGACTCTATTGGTGGCTGCGATCACTTTTATATCAGTACTGGAACTGAATCCGTCCAATTGGTTGAGTAGTTCTAACATTGTTCGCTGCACTTCTCTATCGCCGGCTTTTTCGCTGTCAAACCGTTTGGTTCCGATGGCATCCAATTCATCGATGAAAATAATGGCCGGAGCCTTCTCTTTGGCCAAAGCAAAGGCATCCCTAACCAGTTTAGCGCCGTCACCGATAAACATCTGTACTAATTGAGGTCCGGCTAACTTCAAGAAAGTAGACTTAGTCTGAGCGGCACAGGCGCGGGCCATCAAAGTCTTGCCGGTGCCGGGAGGGCCGTATAAGAGGACACCTTTTGGGGGTTGGATTCCCAAGTTTTCAAACTTTTCTTTATGAGTCATCGGAAGAACCACTGCTTCGATTAATTCTTGAATTTGTTTATCGAGACCTCCGATATCGTTGTACTGTTCGGTCGGCCTCTCGTCCACTTCCATAGCCTTAACTCTCGAATCATATCTTAATTAATAAACAAATATTAGTTTTAATTGCATTTTAGAGAACTCTTACTCTGCGGGTAATGTCTCTAATATTAGATACGAGTCTTTGTTAACTCCGACCAAATCTCCCGGTTTTAGTTTCTCGGCGTCCACTAAACCGATTACCGGAAGAAAATATGTCTAAAATAAAGACTAAGAATTAATTTAAAATACATTATAATATCATTGAATACCTGACGCGTCGATGTCTTAATAACCGCTGACTTTCCCTTTCGTTGAGAGTCGAGGTCGACATTCGCTCCGTCCTCTTCTCCCAACTCTTGTGGATCGATATCCAGAAGTTCGATGACATTCGACACCAAATATGGAAGTGTTTTATTCACTTTAATCTTTTCGGTATTTTCTTTAATCTTTTCTTTTTGTGCCGACAATTCGTGACTTATTCTCAAGACTTCACTTCTCATTATTTTGATTTCATTGTCCAGAAGTCGGGAACGACCGACGATTTCGTCGGTTGACATCCGGAGGACGTCTTCACTCAAATTCTGTTGAAATAATCAACGATTAAAAAACTGCTGATTCATTGCTTAAGTCTTAAGACTAATTTCAGTTTAGTTTTAAGAATATTATCACTAAATGACAGAAATATTGAATAATACCTCAAAGTTATCGTCGACTGATTTCTCGGTCGAAGTCGAAGTCATTTTAAAAACTTGTTTTAAATTAAATTAAATTAATTGATATCTAATGTGAGGCCAAAAACAACTCTATTATTGACAGAAAGTCATCCGTAAACAGCGTTACTCTTAAATATTATTACCCCAAGACTTAGGCCTATAAATTCTCAATAAAAATGCATTTCATGTCAACAGTTGACTGTAAAACAGTCGTCAATAATTGGTTGCCGTTTAAGCGCTTTATTTACAAAATGATCTCTACTTTAATTTAGTCATTATTTTAACTATAATTTAAAAATGATTAAACATTTGGTGGAAATACTTTCAGAAACCAAAGATTTTAAGTAATTTGTTTTATATTCTTATTCTTTGAGTAATAAATTTATGTTAATTTTTCAGATCATTTGAAAGATTTGTTGGATCTCTGAAAGACATAAATCAATATTTAGAAGAAAACAATAAAAATAATTATTTAAATTCACTTCACGTTTGCGTCGCTTCTGAAGACTCAGATTTTAGTTTAAAATGCATTCAATATTTACTTGAATTTTCTTCACTTAATATCAATTGTTTGGCAAAAATTGACGGAATTTTAAAGACTTCACTTCATTACGCAATCGATTGGAAAAGTCATCAAAAAATCAATCTTTTAATTGAAAGCGGAATTAATCTCTTTATTTGTGATTCTTATGGATTAACGCCATTAGAGTACGCCATTCAAGAAAAAGACAAAATCTCAGAAGATTTGATCCAAAAAGGAATCGATAATTATTTTTCAAATAAATTGGATTCGTTTCGAATCTCTGAAGACATTAAAAGTAAATCCAATAATGATTTAAATCAAACGAAAAATGGATTACATTTAAATAATACCAAAGATTTTGAAAAAACTATTAATTATTTCAAAGAAAATGCAAATATTTGTGAAAATAATGACAAAAAATCCGATAATTCTTTGGGTTCAGTAAACGAATCTCTCGACACAATTGTCTCAAATATTTCCTACGAAAAGACAGAATCAGTAAAAAGCTTTTGTTCGGATAAAACAGAAATATATGTTTACAACGATAGGGATAATAATGTTGTTCTCATTGAAGAACGTTTTGAGGGCTTTCCCGACAACTCTTCTAATGGTTCAGATGATAGTGGAGTCGGAGTTATATCAAAAGGTTGTGCCACTGATTCTCAATTAGAAGAAATCCAACTCATGAATGGAACTCAAATTTTCAATGAACTGCGAGCGAGAGGTGACTCTCCCGGACCTGTTATTACTTCAACCAAAAGATATTATGCATTACGTCTTCTAAACCTGCGAAGGGGTACTCCTTCTCCAACTAAAAAAGAGAGATTTCTTCCAAATTATTCGTTGGGATTAAATTCTTTATTTAAAAACAGATTTCCTTTGACTGATGTCTTAGAATTAGAGAAACAATTCATTGGATATTTTGAGAAAAAGAAGTGCCGACAAAATTATTTCATTTATCTATTAATTGATCCGAATATAAGCGATAATATTCCACTTAAAGCCAAAGACAATAAAATAGTTATCAATAATATCGAACAAATCGACAGAAACCTATTTGAGATATTTATTAAATCAATATTTTATGTGGGAAAGGGTACCGCCAATAGAGTCTATGAACACTTCTATGAAGCCATTAAATCAGACAAAACTAAAAAAATGTCGCCAAAAGTCAAACGGATTCACGACATTTGGTCCTCTAATAAAGGCGTCATATCTTTGCATTGCTTTCATGATATCAGTTCAAAGGAAGCTCTTTCTCGTGAGGCGGCAATCATTGAAAGCTTAAATCTTGAAAATTTAACTAACAAAGTGAGGGGTCATTTTGTAAACGACCTCAACTGGTCAAAAAAGAAAAGACAATTATTTGGCTCTTATTTATTGTATAAATCATTTGGAATTCATGTATTGACTGGTGAGCGACAGATTAGAAGACCAGACCAATGACTTACATTTTACTTAATTTCATCGGTTTTATCCATTATTTTATGATATTTTTGACACTTTTTATAAATATTTTATTTTGCATTCATTTCAGAATAAATGAGAAATAAATACAATTTAATTGTTTGAAAGAAATGTTTAGTTTTTGGTTTTTCTTAAAATTTGTAAATAATATTTACATAAGAAATACAAAATAAAAGAATGTTTAATGAAATTAAGCGTTAGGACTGGTTTTTGTTGGAGTCGAGGGATCCAATTGCATAATCTGGCAAATCCACCTAGCAAAGTCTGTTCTCTCACTCTCTGAACGTTTATAGAATGAATGAATCTATTAAACGAAAAAAAAACTTTAGAATAAAATTAAATAAAAGATATGGTTTACCATAAGTGAGTGTAAGTCTGCCCTTTCTGTTGGAATTTTCTTTAAACAACGATCAACAAAGTCTTTAAAGTCTGCAGTGAAGACAGATTTGGGAACAGTAGGCGGCGGCTCATTAACGATGTAATCTAATAACTCGAATATAGAGAGTCGGGGCCCCTCTCCTGCAGCACCAGAATTGAGACCCGGACTGAAATTGTTTGGTCGGAATTTTCCGATTGGACTCAAAGAGTGATAGCTTTGAGAGGGAGGGGATATCTCTTGGGTTTCCGGAGTATATTTCTGTCCGAATATTTTTAACAATTCTTCGGGTTCTGGAGGCGGTACCGGATATCTACCGATTGCCATCTCTACAAGCGATAGCCCTAAACTCCAAATATCCGACTGAACTGTATAGTGGTTACCCTGAAGTCTTTCCGGCTTTAGTTTATAATAATAATTAATTATTTAGGAATAATTAAATAAAATGAGAAAATACTGACCGACATATAAGAACGGGTGCCCACAAATGAATTGGCCATTGAGTCAATCAATTGACCGCTAACCCCAAAGTCGCAAATTTTAATTTCTCCGCGAGAATTGACTAAAATATTGGAAGGCTTTACATCTAAACAAATATTGATTTAATGACAAAAGATTGATAATAGGTATGAATACCCCTATGCATTATCTGATGCTTTTCACGCAAATAATTCAATCCTTTGATTACAGCGATCGTCACTTTTCCTAAAATTTGTTCGGGAATTCTTTTGGCTTTTTTTAGGAGGAGATCAAGGGATCCGCCGTCCTTTACATTACATTTTTTATGAAAAAAAAAAGATTGAAATTATTTGAAATATTGTTTTAAAATAATTGAAATTTAAAATAAATTCAATAAAATGGATGTTTTATTACCATATATTCCATACAAATATTGATTTCTCCGTCGCTATAAAAGGCTCCGTAAAAGCCGACGATATGCGGAGAATTGCATTCGTGAAGGACTTTGAGTTCACGAATTATTTGACTCCTAATCGCAGGCTTTACCTCTAAATGGATTAACTGTTTTTTGTTTTAAAATTAAGTCAATAGAAATAAAAGAAGTATTACTTTTCGGGCCATAATTAGAGCACTCGGTTTATGCATAACTTTGGTCACAACCCCTCCATTACCGGAACCCAATTCTCCCAAATTGTCAAAGTCTTCGGCGTTTAATTCTCCGACTTTTTGTTTCTGTGAGAGAAACACTTCCAGTCGTTTCCTTTGCTGGTCGTCTAAGTCTAGCCCTTCCAAAGTCTTTTGAAGCGCTTCTATACTTGTGTCCAATGGTTTACTTCGAAAATATTTAATGAATATTAAATGTTTTGTAAACACTTACTCATTGATTGACTCCAAACCATGTGAATCATTGTTCTGAACCGAAGAGTGAGGAAGTTTTAAATTAAACTTATTTTTACTCATATTTCTTGTAAACGAAATTCAATTCTTCACAAATAAATCTAATTTAAGAGATATTTATAAAATTATTTGAAATCTTGAAAATGTCTCACTTAAAGGGTTTGTTATTTTCAAGTATCGATATTATCGATAATCGAATCTTTAAACTAACAAAGTTTAACCACAATTAGAACCAATCGATTGATTCAATTATTTAATTAAATATTAATAAATATATATTTTAAGAAATCCTTCAATAAATTCCATTTAAAATACTTTATTAATGATTAAAAGGCGATACCATTTGTTTGGGTCTCTCTCTCTCTCACACCTAATCCATGAGTTATTCACCGTTTTTTGATTAGTATCTAATCTTTAGTTAACATCAGAAAAATTAGTAGAAAAGATAGGATTCAATAGCACTGAATGTCTGAAATGAGTCAAATGGACTTCATATTCAACAAGTGTTAGCCAATAGCTGTCATTTCAATGATTAACAGAACTGGTTTATTTCAAGAACATAAATGAGTCAGTCTTTACAAACCAATTGTCATCTAATCATAGAAACAATTAGTCTGACTCTTCAGTCGTGTCAAACAATGATCAAGGGATCAATGAACAATGAGCAAGGCTCAATTATCATTATTTCATTTTTTTCTAATTCAAAAACTTTCAATAAAATGATTTAAACTTTAATTTTTAAAGCATTTTTTATGAATAAGCAAGCAACATTTGTATCACTAAATAATTTTCAATTAAAATTATTGAATGTATTGTGTCCTTGCTCATATTTTTAATAAGTAATCTGATTAATTCTTGAGTACAACATATCTGAAATGATCTTGATCATTTTATCACTTGACTACTTAGACTTTAGTTCTGTTGATTCGAAATTATAGTTATTATGAAATGATTTCCTGTTTCTAATGAATGTATATTTTTTTTAGTGAAAGAGAACTTCAATAATATTTGTATTCATTTGTATTCTTTAAAGACTTTATAAGATATTATAATTTGCAATATTTTTAGATAAACTTTTATAGTTCGGAAAATAATGTTCAGACATTTCAGTTAACAAAATAATAATCAAATTAATTCACAAATGGATTATTAAGTTTTATTTAGAAAAGTTAGAAATTTTCAAATCAATTATGATTTGATTCATTACTAAAATATGAATTTGAATGATATAATCAAATGTTTTACTTCATATTAATATCTTCTTACCTAAAATGAGACATTTTGTTGAACTTTCCTAAAATTATTGAAAACAAAAGCGAATAATCAGTAAAATCTATATCTTATGTGTTTTGAATGGAATATATTCTTTGTTTGAATAAAAGATTTAAATTTTAATTCAAAAGAAATTCAAATTTTAATTTGTATTCAATGAAAGAGATTTCAAAATAAATATTTTTAAAAGAATTTATTCATTTTTAAGTAATTATTTATTCGACTTCAGTTCGAACTTTTTGGATGTATTTGGGATTAATAGCGATGTCTGAATCCATTTGCTTCAACTTTTCGTCCAATTGAATACATTTCCTCATCTGAATTAAAAACAGTGAATAAGTTATTGTCAATAAATAATTAGAAAACTATAAAATCAGAATTCAAATCAATTGTTAAAAATGAAATCCAATGATTGAAAATCATGAAAAACATTTATTCTAGAGATCAAACTTTTCAACCCTTAGACCTTAAAGTCCCGCCAAACCTTTAAGTGTTTGGGAAAGGATTTGAAAAATTAACATAAGGGTCGGGAAAGGGTCTGAATTTGAGAAAAAACTATGCCCTTCAAAGTTTAAACCCTTTTTTTTTGATTAAAGAAATAAATAATTTGTCGATTGAGTTAACATCAATTTCTTTTAACAAATTTATTTTCAGAAAACAATTCCAATTATGTCGGGCTAACACTGACTGACCAAAAGTCAAAATAATTTTAAAAATGTTAACATTTGTGGCTCTAATTCTGATTTGTATCTAAAAAAACAATAAAAAAATTACTTATGAATGAAATGAATTTAAGGACTTAAAAGAGCATACTTTTCAAGGTTTCGGTAAGGGTAAGGATTTAGGAAAAATACACTAAGGGTCGGGAAAGGGTTTGCATTTTGCAATTATCTAAGGGTTCATTAATGGTAGGGTCAGGAAAATTAAGAAAAGTTCGACCTCTAATTTATTCATTACGAAAATAATGTAGAGTTTGACCACAATTTCAAGTATTTTATACCCAACAGAACCCGATTTTATTTGACAATAGAATTCAAATATCCATTAGTAAACCATAAGTAAATCATCGAAATAGCTCTCAATCACTATTATAATTTAAATTGTAAATTAGGATAATTTTTCGAGAATAACACTTAATTAACTAAATAAGTAATAATTTGAGCAAGCAATAATGTCAAATGTTATATTAATGATAAATAGAACAAATTACTTAAAATTGTTTACACATTTATAGTTATTATTAGCTTTTGTTCAATAGTTTTCTTTATAATTTAAAGATTTTCTTTATAACATAGAGATTTGACCATGATATAACTTATAAGAAGGGTGAAACATTAGTCAAGTAACTATTAAAAGGCTTTATTTTGAAACGAACTTGCTAATATTGAATAGGAACAGAAGATTAAAGCCCTTAAAAGTGAGTTATGGATAAAACACTTGAAATAGTTTTTAATTTTATAATTTCTAAATAAATTTTAATGTTTTGAACTTTAAGTCAAAGTAAAACTCACGTCGTCTTCAATTTGTCGATACATTAGAGGAGAATTATATTTTTCCGGATTGTCTAAGAAGACAACCATTCCATCCCTTTGATTGATTGACGCGAATATGTCTGAGTCTTCGATCTATTTTTTATTGAAAACAACTCAATTGAGTCAATCAAATAAACGTTAAAAGACAAACCATTTCGAGGATATGCTTTTCTGCCTGTTTTGCATTTGAGAGCTGAACCTTATTCGCCATATCGTTAAGAGATAATGTCATAAATGTTTTGGTCAATCGCTGTATATTTTTCTTATGTAAAGAAGAAATGCATTGTTTAACTAAACCCATATTTATATCCTTTTAATAGAAAATCTTATTAAAACTTTAGATAATTTTTTAAACAAAGAATTACGCGATTGAAAAGTTCGGTATATTTGTTGATAACAGACACCAAATCCTCTGCATTATTGGAGGCGTAGGCGGCGGACAAATCGGTGTAGGGCTGACTTAACGGTTTAATGAAACGATTGACCACTTGAGACGTGTACTTAGGGAGTGGCGGCACTTTACCGTTAAATATAAGAGCCACCAAAATATACTTCTTGTAGGCCTCAAGCATTATATGACTGACAGCCATTGAAGGAGTGGTGAGCGATACTTGAAAAAAGTAAAGCGAACGCTCGTAATTCTTAAGTGTGGCGTAAATTATTCCTCCGTAATAATAGTATAACAGAAAGTACTTCACATCGAAGTGATTATTCTTTGTTTAATAAAATAATTAGATATCATAACCAATGAATAAGAAATGAATACCTCTTTACTTATATCAGTGATATCAACGTCCAGAAAATGGAGCGCAGGTTTAAGACATTTGGCCAAAAGACAAAGTAAACACAAGTCTGCATGAATTGAAGTCAACTGAGAGGGACTTAATTGGATTTTTGTTATGGCATTAGTCAAGAGATCAATGCCTCGAATGGCTTGTCTTTGATCTATAAGTCTTTGGGTCAATAAATGACATAAAGAGGCGACTGAAGTATCAAAAGAAAAATTAAAAATTTGTTAGAATTTAATCAAAAGTCTAACAGCTTTCAGGTGAGGCTCTAATCTGTTCGCCATTACATCCGGCGATAAATTCTTGGATTTGAAGAAAAAGTGATTCGTTGTCGACATTCGGGACATTGAGTTTCGCACATCTGATCATCAAATTATTAAAATAAAAGGTTTTGAATATATGACAACAAACTCACAGAATAGCCATAATTCCGAGGCTATGCTCCTGAAGATCCAAAGTCTGCATTACGTCCTCTAAATGGACACTATTTTTGCTGAGAATATCACTATTTTTTGAGATATAGTCCGACAACTGTTCAAAACTCCCTATTTTTAATCAAAATCCAAAATGAAATCATTTTTCTAAAGGATTAAACAAAAGACAAACCTTGAGAGGAGTAATTGCGAACCGTAACCACAAACTGTTCCAGAGGTGAAGACATTGATTATGTCGACGAAGAAAGTGATTAAATCGGAAAACAAATGAAAATCAATCAATGATTGAATTAAAGCGCAAATTTGTTGACATTCATAAACAACAGTACAAAAAGGGGAAAACAAGCAGTTTTTACGTCAATATTAAACGTTTGCAAACATTTAACCCAAACATTGTTTGGCAAACAATAACTTTTGGTTCGCTCTGAAGATAGCGATTCCAAGAAGTTTAATGCTTTAATGGTTACTAAACTTTATTTCATTACATTCCTATAATATAAAACTCAGAATTATCTTCGATAAGATGTCAATCACTGAAAACGATGACAAGTATTCAATTGATTTTAAATTTGATTTTCAAAAGAATTATTGTTTTAAAAATTTAGTGTATTTTTCGATAATAATGGCTCTGAAAATGAAATTCAAGAAATGTATGACATTTCCGATGATTTATTGGATACAGAATTAGAGCGCGCCTTAGGTTTGGATCAAATGTTTTACATTTAATGATAAATGAATTTATTATTCAGAGGAACGAATGCAGACAATAGTAATCGACAAACGTTTGGGTGAAGAGACCGCCCGATGGATATCAATTGGTAATTGTCTGAAGAAGACGGCGATCATCACTGGATTTAGTTCTATAATGACTAGTATTTTATGGCCGGAGAGGAGAAGCACTCAATACTGTTTGGCGACAATAAGTGCGCTGACAAATGGTATTCATGTGCTTTCCTGGCAAATGGATGAGTGCTCTAACTATAAAGTGGAGACCGACCCGACACAGATCGCCGCCAAATGTGTGCCTTTGGTTGACTTT
Organism: Galumna lanceata; assembly: GCA_034695685.1. Lineage (NCBI taxonomy): Eukaryota > Metazoa > Arthropoda > Arachnida > Sarcoptiformes > Galumnidae > Galumna > Galumna lanceata. Next base: position 14,484 of record JAQFZL010000329.1, read on the forward strand.
GAAAAACCAGTTATTCTGACCCGAAGGCTCTCCACTGAAATCAAAAGGAATAATATTATTCAAACCGCGATCTCTTTGATAGCGTTAGCCTTTACTGCTTTCAAAATATATAAAACATTTAAATTAACGAAAATTATTGTATAAAATGATTTTTTTATCGATTTTGCATTACTTTAATAAGTTTTGCATTTCATTAGTGGAACCAAATCTCAATTATTATTACAATCATTTAATAATAAAAAGATTTAAAAGATATGACTCAAACTCATCATTAGTTAAATTGAAATAATTATAAAACAAAAGAGTCTGAAATATAATAAATGAAAAGTTAAGTCATTTTCAATTATTGTTTCTACTTGGTAATTTCCTTTTGAGCCCTTTTTCTCATAATATAGTAATAAATTTCTGGAAATAAAAAGCGAATGAAAACCGCGATTTTCGGTATAATTGGAGATAAAGTTATGTGTTTTTCTTTCTTCAGAACCGATAATAATATTTCATTAGCGGCCACTTCCGGATCGATTCCCGAAGCTGTGGTCGCATCCATTAAGCCATAGTTCTGTCCGGAAGCCGTTAAAGCATTTACCGATAAATTTGTTTTTATATATCCGGGACTAATCACAGAAATGGATATATCGTTGGCAAAGAGTTCTGAGCGAAGACTTTCACAAAAAGCTTCCAAAGCGTGTTTAGAGGCGGTGTACGCCGACCGGTAGGGCAACGGTAGTCTTCCCTGAATACTACTGATCACTACTATTTGACCGCTATTTTGTTCAATCATTTTCGGCAAAAATTCTTTAATAAAGGGTTTATAAAAAGTGAATAATTTTTCAAATATAATATTTAAGTAAACCTTTAATAAGAGCTATTTGTCCGAAATAATTGACTTCCATTAGTTGTCGGTCCACATCGATAGTGGTATCAATAGTTCGTCCCCTATAACTAATCCCCCCGTTATTAATGATTACATCGATTTTTCCGTAATAATTGAGGACTCGTTTGGCATAACTTTCCATTTGATTGCTTTCAGACAAATCGAGTCTCAAGACTTGAGGTTCAAAGTATTGGTCACTCGAAGTCGAGTCATTAATCAGCCATTGTTTTACTTCTTCTAATTTATTGATATTTCTTGAGGACAGAATAAGTCGAGCCCCACATTTGTAAAATGCTTTAGAGAGGGCTAAACAAATGATTAGTATTTAATTTATTTGAAAAGTATTACCTTTTCCTAATCCAGAAGAAGCGCCGGTTATTATCACAACTTTACCTCTCAATGAGTTTGAATTCTTGAGATTTCGATTGACTTTTAGTCGATAGAGTTTTAACAAAATATACGGAAAAATAATTGGAATTAAAGTTTTAAACAATAATTTCAACGAAGAATTCATTTCTTCAAAATTTTTAAGACATTTATTAAAAAATTCTTATAAAATATTTACGATTTCATCTCATTTAAGGCAAATAACATTAAATACAAAAATTATTCAAAATTACTTTTAATTTAATAAAAAGATGTTTTAAACCCAAATTAAAAATAAATTTGAGATAATTTTAGTCACAAATAATATAATAAAAGTTGTGATTATTTATTGTTTCTCAACTAAAAGTGACACAATATAAGCCCTTAATATTGTTTAACTGCAATCAGTTATAAAGCGATAAAATGAAATTATCATGGATTAAGTTTTCATAGAATTTAGAGGTTTTACTGTTATTTAAAGCAATAGTTATTTTCAAAGAACTCAAAGGGAATCCCATTTGAGGAGAGAAAACGGGAATCAGATTTTCTCAAACATAAAAAAAATTCCAGTAAATTAAAATAATATAAGAATTAATAAAATTTCATAAAAAACTGATTTATTGATTTTTTTTAACTTTAAATATCTAATTAAGTTTTGGTTTTTTTTATTCTTATATTATCTGAACCATTTAAATATATTTTGAACTAAACATTAAATTTTCTAAACACTATTTTCTCATATGTTTGATAAGACTCCACCCCTTTATATGTTTTTATATTTACAATAATTTGTAAATTATTTGCAAATTATAATAAAATAAACTATTATTTATTGATTATATATTAATTGCGTTAACTTTAGTTCTTATTATTATATTGTTTTAAAGTTATTGCGAAAACTAAGCCAACGATTATGTCATTTACCGATAAAAACGATGAGAAGTATTTAAATAATTATTTAAATATAAATATTTAAACGATTTAATCATTTAATTAAAATTATAGTCTTTTTGAAAATTTATGGAAAATTAATTCTCCGAAACAAGACTTTGATTTCGGGGATCGACTCGTAAGCGACTCAATAGAAGAGGAGAAGACTTGTGCCGAAGCGGACATACATTTTGCAAACAAAAAGTAAACTAATTTTTAAAATAATTTGTTTTATAATTATATTATAATTAGTTATGAAAAAAGTGCATCACTTTATGCTTTGAGTAACAAATCATTTGAAGAAATCGCTCTTAAATTCATTGCCATCAAAGAAGATGAGGCACTGAAACAGTTTCTGGTTTGTAAAGCAGACACTCTTTCGGAGAGAGACACCACTCAGTTGACAGTCCTCTTGTTATGGCTCATCGAAATACTTCTCAACCAAATGTCATCTTTAAGAGAATCCACTGAAGAATATCAAACAATTGAAGCAGAATTTAAGTCTTTGATATCACAGAAAAAATTTAAAGTAATAATTAATAATTAGTTTTCAAACTATTAATTAAAAATTAAAATTTAGTTTAAGTGAAGATTTTTTTGTTGCTTAAAGTCTTAAACCATACCTTGAATTTAAAATACGATACAAAAGAAGGGTTTTATTAAATTATTTCCTTAACTCTAATTAAACTCATTTCAAAAGAAATGTTTTTAATGAAATTATA
>JAQFZL010000330.1:0-17364 GCA_034695685.1 Galumna lanceata
ATCAGCATTTAATTCATTAACTTAACTAAATGTCATTTTAAGCTATTTTTGATTTTTTTAAATACCACTCAATTGTTGTTTTCTAATACCTCTCAATTTTCAACATTGTTTACTCAACAATATTAAAAATATTCAAACATTTATATAATTTTATCTAAAAATGATTAAATATCTAACTCTTGCATTTCGAGGGTTTTTTATTGTGATTAAAATTGTCATTAATTGAATTGTTCGACAACACAAATACTCTTGATTTCATTGATATATTATTAATCTGAGATGGCTAAAAGGGGGAGGGGTATTTCAGAATACCCCTCCTGGGACCGAAAAATCGGCAAAATACCCCCTGGCCTACACGACCCGGCGCTAACTCCAGGCTCGACTTTACCCCTTTTTTTTAGCTAAAAAATTAAATTTTTTAATAGACATTTACATATTGAGTAATTAAAAGTATTTTAATTAAGTTATTTAAGGTTTCAACTTAAAACCCTTAAATACTTTTAAGGCCAAAAATGGCTCATTTAGATGTTTTTATTAGAAACTATTATAAAAACTTAAATTTTTACTGAAAAATTGCAAAATTGGCTAAAAAACTGAAAATATTACTTAAGACAAAGATTTTTTAATCAAAACTAATCTAAAATTGGTTAATTTAACATAAAACATCGAAAAATCATGTTATTTGCCATATTTAGCGTTTTTTAGACTTTTAAAAATTCCCCCCATAATATCCTTTAATACCATATCAGTTATTAATTGATACCAAAATTTATATTTCACTCAATTCAGAAAGTAATGTGACATAACTAATGTCTCTATGATTTGATTATAATTAGAATCTCAAGTCTTTACAATAAATTAAAATATGAAATCAAATGATTATTATTCTATTCGAGGCCTTTATTATCAATTTGTTTGCCAACAAATCAGTTAAACATTAATTAAGAAAATTTCCGAATCTGTTTAATATATTTATAACTATAATATTAGGCAATTAATATTAATAATTAATTCTACAATTAAATTAACTCTAATATGTTTAATATATTAATTAAAAGAACTAAACAAAATATTTCCTAAAAAAAAATCAAAAACTATTTAACCTCTTATTTAACTTTTAATCATTAATTTGTTATTTTAAAAATAAAATTCGACTGAAATGTGACCATAACTTACCTCAAACTGAGATGAATTCGAATGATTTTGATTTAAATTATCTAAAAATGTTTTGAGTAAATGATTGCAAATCAAAACACAACGAATTGTATTCTAAACAATAAAAAATTAATAAATGTTTGTTTCGTAAAGAGAATCATACCTTCCATTTGTTTCTGAGAATTGGATTTTCATTCTTCAAACTAATAATATTTTGGTTGAGAAAGACTTCATTTTGTTTGATCCAATTGTGTTCGAGGCACTGATCTACTGAATACCTTTTTCTAAAAAGAGAAAAATCCAATAAAAGCCTTTAATCTTATTATTGACTTTTTATTAAATACTTTGGATTTTTTACTAATAGTTTTGATATAAAATCTTTGGCCGAATCATTGATTTTTGAAAAATATAAGTCATCGAAGTTATAATCAACAGCCGATACATTGATAAAAGTTTCCTGTTTTGTTTCTCCAAGAAATGGTGAAATTCCACTCAATCTATTAAAAAAACAATTAAAGTTAACAAACAATGACTCTGAAGATTAATAAACAAATTCTAATACATATTAATGAAATATACCTCAAATAAATGAAAAATAATATTAAATGAATAAACTTATGTCTATTTCAATGATTTAACACATTTTTTCCAGAATTCATTCTTAAATAGACTAAAAATGAATTAATGAGTTAAACTAAGTTTATTCAATTTAAAATATTAATGAATAATTGTTAACCATGCTAATTCAAATTTTTCTTTCTTTTAAAACTTTTAAAAGTATCTTTGATTATTTATCGATGAATATTGACCTAGATGAATAGGACATGGCTATATGCCAACAAATAATTTGGCAAAACTCTTGAATCTATGTTATTAATTCAACAAGGTACATTTCATTAAGATATGCCACAATTGTTTTAAAGTTAATATTTAAAAAAATTATTGTTAACTTACAATATATATGCGATGCAACCGATAGCCCACATATCAGTGCCAGTATTGACCGCTTCATAATTAATAATTTCTGGAGCTATTCATTAAAAATTTATAAAAATTAGAAGTCTTATCACTAAGTCATCACATTTTAATAAGATTATTGTCTTTTATTATAAATGACTACATTTTCTTTAAGTAGTCATTAAAAATAATTGATGACTTCCTTATTTAAACTTTCAATTAAATGATAGCTCTTCTCCTTTCAATGTTATTCACTTTAATTCTTATTCTATTAAATTAAATAAAAAATTATTCCAAAATAAAACTAAATTTTTAACGAAATAATTATTGAATTTATAAAAGTTTTAAAAAAATAATTCAAGTTTAGATAAGCTTTTGATATAAATATTAATAACATTATGTTTACTAAGGGTTTTAGAAATGGAAATTAATTAAAAAAACACTCGAATTCAAGTATTTTCTAATAATTTTAGTGAAATGTAATTAAAATAAAAATAATCCCTAAATTAGTTTCAGAAAAGAATGGGTTTTTTGTCTGAAAAATGTTTATTACCGACAAATTCAGGGGTTCCGTAAAGACCTTTAATTTCGTTTTTATTATCTATTTTTCGGGAAATTCCAAAATCAATTAATTTAATTTGTTTTTCGTAGCGATCGCTGAGTAATATATTTTCAGGTTTCAAATCCAAGTGAATGATATGTTGGGAATGTAAGTGTTTCACAGCATTCAATAACTGTCTTATAAAATGTAAAGCTTCGACTTCAGAGAGCACTTCCTTCTCGGATAAAAAGTCAAAGAGTTCACCGCCTCTGACTCTGAAATGACAGAAAAAAAAATAGTGAAAACAAATAAAATTTAAGTATTATTTACAGCTCTAATATTAAGATTATTTCGTTTCCACAATGAAAAACTTCAAATAACTTAACGATATTATTATGTTTTATTTCACTCAATATTTCTATTTCTCGGTTTATGTCTTCTAACGTCTGACCCATTCTTCCGGTAGAACTTCTTTTTCTTATGAATTTAGCAGCCCTTTCATCGCCACTACTTTTATGGACACAACGCTTTACTGTCGCAAACTTTCCGCTAATTTTAAAAGAAAATAAAAATTTATTTCATAAAATTTTACGACAATTTAAAACATTTTCCCATAAAAAAATACTGATAAATATATTTAATTTGATTTGAATTTATTTATGAGAAAAATAATATTTATTTTAATATTTCAGTCAAATCAAAGATATTAGTCATTTAGAGCTAATCTCTTAAAGATTTAGTTTGAAATAAAAATGTAAATTAAAAATAATTTATAGTTGTCTTCATTTTTTTAAAAATTTCTATTTAAAACAACTTTGTATTTGAAAATAAACAATTGATATAAAAAGTTATATAATATAACTCTAATCATATTCTTTAATATTTAATCTAAAATAACCAAAATGGTTAAATGAGTGATATGTCCCACACCTAACTTTAATGGTCGGAAAGCGACCACTTTTTGGAAAAATTACTTAAAAACGCATACATTTTAGATAAAGTGTTTGAAATTTATATTCAAATTATTTCTAATTATATAAAAATCAAAAATTTTTTGAATTCATTAAAATCTTTTAGATTTAAAATTCTGTAATATATTTAAATTTAAAAGTTGTTTCGCCTTAAAAACCATTGTTTTCTCATATCCTAATAATTCATTGATATTTTCAATTAATCTGATAATTTATTTCTATGCAAATGAAAGCAATTAAGATAAATAAAAAACTAATCTTTCAACTTTTATAAACGTTAAAAACAAAATTTGTAATCATTTTATGAGAATAAATTTGTTGGCTTATAAATTGAATGAAATTAGCAAGGTCTAATTGGCACTTTATTTGAATGACTATTTGTCAAACCATTAGAATGATAAGAACGGGTAGAGCCAAACACTTTACTCAATAAATGATTAAATAAATAAATTTTATTTCAAATAATTGTTCAAAAATAAGAGCAAAAATAAAATTATTAAAAATCGTTTGAAATAAAAAAAATAACGACAGAAATGATTGAAAGTTTGATGGGAACTGAGCCGTGAGATCTGAAAATTATAAATAATTTTTCGCTTTATTAGTAAATTTATTTATTTGAGAAATCTGTTATTTAATGCAATTATTTATTAATAATCAATAAAATTGATTTAAAATTAGTGATAATAATTAAAATAAAAAAAACTTAATGTAAAATATTGCGGAAAATTAATATATGGAGGATTTCAACTCTAATACACCCATTTTTCATGAATAATACAACCACGAGCTGTAAAAAGTTTATGTGAAAGTTATTTCAATTAAGCTTGTATTTCAACTAATGAGAAAAATTTGAAAATTAGAAATACCCTGATAAATATTTGACACATATTTATTGAATATTTTGAAGACTGTTTCGATGATAAATAAAGAGAACATAAACTATTCAATGTTCACGAATACAACATAAAAGTTATTATACTTATAGAAGAGATGTTAATTTGGAAAAAAGTGTATAAAAATTTTAAATGAATTTTTGTATGTGAAGTTCAATCTATAATTTTTTCAAAAATATCTTTAGTTTATAGAACAGATATCCTAGATTATGGTTGTTGAAAAAAAATTCAAAAATGGTTGAACTATTGATGAGAAATGGTTAATTTTGTAAAGGTCATATTTCAAATCCATCTATTTTAATAAGAAATCGTTTAAAATAAAGTTTTGGAAGACCTTGATATAAATCCGTGAAATTTTTGGTTAAAGATTTGTGAAGTTTTTTTTTTCATAAACATAACCAAGGATAATATTTCCAGAAAGAAATTATATTGACTTGAAATTTTCATATCATATTTTGCTGAAATACCAAAGGTCTCGGTATCACTGGGAGGGGTATAATACCGGATTTTTTATCTCGATCTCAAGGTGGTAATAGGGGGGGGTTTAAAAAGCATAAAAATCGATAAAAATTGTCATAAACACCGTTTTTTCGATGTTTTTAGTTAAACTGATACTAAATGACTACTCTGTACTCTTGATTGAAAATAAACTTTGTTCGCAAAATTGAGTAATTTCTTCAAAAACAAACCAGATTTTTAGCTTCAAAATGATTAAATAACTTAACAAAAAAAGCTTTGATTTAATTATTTTATAAATATCTTTTTAAAACTTAGATTTTTGTGCAAAATAAAAATTAAAATCGGAGCTGGATGGTGGGGTACCCTAGCGCTCATTCTAAGGGGTGTATTTTGCTGATTTTTCGATTCTATGAGGGAATTTAGAAATCCCCCCTATTAGCCATCTCAGTTTTATCATACTCTTTAGGAGTTAAAGCAAAGAAACCCAAAGTTGTGTTACTTTCAAATAAGAGAAAAAACTGATTATAGTTAACAAACTTTCTCGTCCGCAGCCGTTCACTATTGGGAAGTTCAACTGTACTACTGAATGTAATACTTTTACCAGGTATGGCAAATAGGGGAGAATAACTTTAAGACGAAAAATAGGTGAAAAAACCCTTTAGAATCGAGACCTTTTGCCATTCATGACTTTCACATAATTTGACCAAAACTCTCAATTGAAGATATCTTTTATATCTTATCCCAGATATGATCACAAAGAAATGTTATTTCATGAATTCAAATAAAAAAGCGATTAATTAAACTTATTATAATCATTTGATTTTTTCTCTTTAAATTTCTCTAATAACTAGTATTGGTTACTAATATTTAATATAATTCAACAAAATTGTAGAACAGGTGTAGAATTAAATATCTTTATCCGTATTAGCATAGAATGGAAGGTATAGAATGAATGGATGTGTGTATTCTAATTGTGAGCTCATGAATGGTCTCATTTCATATTCGGTTTTGTGGGTCTTAAAACGATATCATTTGTGGTCACTCTTATAATAAAGAGTCCGGTTTTGTAGTGGTTTTCGCAATGATATCAATGTTCTCATTCACGATAAGTAATAAATTATATTTAATAACTTATTATAAACAATACGGGAAGAGATATAAACAGATGATAATAAGCGGAGAGACAACTCTAGTAAATGCTTTTCATTTGTCAAACTGTTTATAATAAGAGGTCAAACAATATAATAGTTACCGGCTTTTGTTCCCCACTCTTAACAATCGAAGTCATTTCAAATACAATTCAGACGTTTTTAATGCATTTTATTTCCTTATTTTTTTCGTTTATTTCGAGATTAAAAAAATGTCGACAAAAATGTTTTCAAAACCATTCAATTGAGTTAAAGCAGAACTTAGTAGTCGGGGGCGAATCCAATCAATTTAGATTAAAATGTCATTCGCTATAAATATTATTTCAAAGATGAAAAAATGAAATTTTACCCTTTTTAATATGATATTGTTATGCAAAGAATGACCTAGATCAATTATACTATAGAATTACAACTAAATTCTTTTCTTATTCTATTTGACACTTTATTTAATGAGTTGAGACCTCGATCTCAGGGGGTATTTTCACTATTTTTCCGTCTGAGGGGGTATTTTGAAAACTATACCCATTTCTTTTGCTCGTCTAAGCTCTAGGCCAGTATTATGCAAATGTTTTTATCTCAGGGGAGTATTCCCCCCCTTTTTGGTCACCTCAGGCAATGAGTTTATCAACTTTTGACAAAAAGTTTATGAATTTTAAAATCAATTTTTGGTTGAAATCACTTCAAATTATATTAAAAGTGAAGACAAAAAATGAGTTTTAAATTGCATTCAAATTACTTTAAATGTTTTATAAGTAATAATAAATTATAACTCATTTAAAGATTTATAAAATACTAAAAATATATTTGAAGCAAATATGTTGTCCAACAAAAGATTGATTTGGCCTTAAATATATAATAAATGAAATGATTGAAAAAATAGAAAATAATTGTTTAAAGTTGAGCCTCGAGTCCAGTCATATAAAAATTATGTCAGATATTAAACAATAGGGTTTCAGCAAAAACTCAATTCCAAATGAATATCGTTTTGACATTATTTTAGTTAAATAATATTTAATATAAGTTTTATTGAAAATTAAAATGAGTTAACAATACCTTCCAATCACTTCAAAAGTGTCGTAAACAGAATTAAAGGAACAATTCTTTGAATTAATCATAATTTAAATAATTTATAAATAAAATAAAATCAATTTTCAAGTATTCATTAAAAGTATTGAATCAAAAGTTGTGGATCACAACAGACGTATCCAAGGAGTCGATGAGTCAAATGTTGTGTCAAATATTGTTTCAATTGATTATTAAAGATAATAATTTTAGTTATGTTTGAAGACATGGATTGACAATAAGTTTCGGTCGAAATGACAATATTTGTGAACTTTTCGATTGAATACAAAGTTGTTTGACTTTTATTATTTTTATTATTTTGCGAACCAAAGCTTTGATGTGAAACACAAGAGACAGACAACAGTTCAATAACACAATATTATAGCAAAAGTTGAGCCAAAAGTTGTTTTGTGCGCTCACTCTAACACTCTTTCACACAACACAACACATACACACTCTCTCTCTAAAGACAAGCGTTGCGTAACACTAATCATAGGCTACTTATTGTGTGTCCAATAGAGTGAATGATTAACAACAAAACAAGAGATGAATTGACGGCTTATATTCGGCATATAAACTATGGATACTTTTGTTGATTCCATTCAAGGATTAGTTGTCATCAATTTTTCACAAAATTTCAAAACAAAACATTTCATCGAAAGTATGTCTCATTTTATTCATTTTTAAATCAAATATTAAAAACAAATTTCAGGAATTGTCAGACATTGTCATCAATCGGAAGAAGTGAAGCAAAAATCACTTAATTTTGGATCCGATTTTAATTTCAATGCCTTTGAATTAAAAATTGATAACAAATACTATTCGGCGAATATATTACTCTTTGATATTAACAATAAATACATATTTAATAAACGTTTGGCTGATTCTGTTAATGGTTTTGTCGTTTATTTTGATTCAAATGAAGTAATTATTTTATGGTTTAATAATAATTATATGAATTAACTGTTAATTATGTCAAAAGGAATTCGATGGCATTCAATGCCTCCAATCATATATCAATCAATTCAATAATGAAATAAAACTGTTAGTCACTGAAAGAATTGATGGCAAGTCTTTTAGATCAAATGAAGACATACTTATGTTTTGTTATACTATTCTTCTGATCACTAATTCATTTACAGAAACAAAAAGGGAAGTCATAGAAAAATGGTGTTCAGACAATGAGTTTGAATCAATAGAACTCTGCCCTCAAAATGATGCAAATGATGATGACTTTCAAGATATCGATGGAATGACACGTCTTTTGCAGGCAATACAAGCATATCATTGGCCGAACTCAACACTTAAGGGTAAGTCTTTGTTTAATATAAAACCATTTAATGGAATCAATTCTATTTTCAGACGAATCACAATATAAAGGCTCTCAAACTTTAGAGTCTTTACTTAATAGTGATGTAAATGATTCCGATATTTCAAAACAAGTTGAGAACAGTGAAGAAGAGTCACTTCAAGAGTCACATCAATTACAAGATATGAAAGATTTAGAAAATTTTGAAAATTTATTCGATAAGTTTAGTGAAATGAAAGGTATTAATTGATTGTATTAAACAATGGCTTCATTTTCATTCTCTTTCAGTAAAATCTTCTCAAATGAGTGAAACCGAAAGAAAAGATTACGCCGAAAGAGTAACCATTGCTTTCTGGAAGGCTATCGGTGGAGATATCGATGAAATTGAAGGACTCGACGATAATTAACAATAAAATCCATTTAAAAATATTTATTTTCAGCATTAATTGAATGCAATTTTTGATTAAATTTTATAAAAAATAATAAATAACTCAAAGACTGTCATCTGAATTGATTTCTTTGAGAATCTGTTCTTCACTCATCTCTTCATTTGGATCATCGATATTATCGCTAACAAAGTCTTCATTGATTTTTGTTTTAATTTGTATATTATTTTCAGATTTTTCATTACTTATTGTGTTTTCGATTTCCAAATCTTTAATGAAATCTTCATTAAAGTCTTCAAAATCCAAACTATTTTCCATCGATTGTTGTCTTTCATTTTCATTGGAATTCATAAGACTTTTGCCAATAATATAATCAAAGTCTCTATCATTTTGTGAATTGTCTTCGACTTCGGCTGGAATTTCATTCGGTGCCAAATTTAGGGGTAAATCATGTCTTATCTTTCCTAAGAGGTTATGAATCGCTCTTTTGTTACCCAATTGTTCGCACTTTTCAATAAAGTCATCAAAAGTGAGACTCGGGAAGAGTCTGTGCGACCAATGAGACAATCGGAACAGAATTGCATTTAAATCCTTGAGTTCAGATCCCTTTTCACCAAATTTAAAATCAGAGAAGATTTGTGTTAAAATAGGAAGTCCTTCACTGGACATAAGCCGATCGGCGTTTAGTTTGGGCTGAGGTCTGAGAGTTCGCCGAACTTTTGCTTTTATTTTGGATTCATTGATATCATTGGATTCCATCGGCTTTTGGTTTAATTCATTCACGAATTGTTTATTAACGTTTGAATCCAATCCATTGTCTAATGAACTGATTCTCGACTTATTTTTATCTTTTATTTGACTAAATTTCTCCACTTTTTGTTTCTTTGAGTTATAAGATGTTTGCTTTGAGTGAGAATCGGTGTCGTCGTCAGAGTCAGAGTCTTCCTCCAAATGTGACAATTGTTTTGATTGTCTCTTATATTCTCTTTCATAGTCATAATGGCGAAATTCTTCGACATTTCTTCCCTCTAAAATCATCTGAAGTTCATCTTCTTCTTCCTCTTCAAAGCCACTCATTTTAACTCAATTTTATTTAACTTAAATTTTAAAAATAATATTTAATAAAATAAAAACGATTTGGCGCTCAAATCAATCGGTTTTGAGTCGACATAAGAGACATCTCTTTTCATTTCATTGCATTCCTTGCTTTCAATTGACATTTCAGTCAATATAACAAACATTTAATGTTTCACTCAATTTAAGGCTCTTTTATAGTAATTCTTATGTAAAGAATATTCACTTTGTTTTTGACTTTTAAAAAGGATTTTATAGTATACTTTTTTTTTAACTTTTATTAACTCTTCCTGTTTTTGGTCATATTTTCAAATGACTTAAAAATAGAAAATAATTTATAAAATTTAAAAACATTTAAACAAATATTTTATTTAAAATTTAATTATTTCTAAAAATTATTATATTTTCTAAAACATATGACTTAATATAACCGTTTTTCAACAAAATGTAATCAAAATTATTAGGAATATTCGTAAAAATATAATTCAATTTACTTTTGGTTTTAAAAAAGAATATATTTTTGTAGAATTTAAGAAAAAAAAATGTGTGAAAAGAGGGGTCTCTAAACTCATCTTAAATTAAAGTCTGAACTATATTTATTTTTTTGAAACTCTTTATTTGATGGTTTATCTTAAGAATTGACTTAAAATATAAAATTAACTGAATTAATGGTGTGCTCTCAGTTACATCTGTGATGACTATGTGATCAACGATACGCGATCTCGTCTTATAGAACAACTCAGAAATAAATTCAAAGCACTTAATTCTAATGATTGTGAAGACCCTCAAAGCGCACAAAACGCTCAAAATTCGCAAAACATTAAGAAATTAGGAATAAAAAGAAAGGGTTCGCTTGAAAATCAACAAAAACTTAATAATAATAATAAAAAGGTTTGTTTTAAATGTTTTCTAATTATTTAATTATTGTATCAATTTTTAGATTAAAGGAAAACAATGTTTTTCGAAAGCGCGCGCCTCTGGTCTCAGAAATTTAGGAAATACTTGTTTTATGAATGCAGTGCTGCAGTCATTGAGTAATATTCAACAGTTTAGTTGTTATTTTAAACAACTGCCGGCTCTCGACAAACATCGTTGGAATGGCAGTCGTAAAGCAATAGTAACGGCCCGTCGAATGAGTGACGGAGACGTTCTATTGGCCGAAGAGTTACGTAAAACTTTGGTAATGTTATGGGCCGGCAGTAAGTCTGCCATATCTCCCGAATCATTATTCGCTGTGATATGGAAAGTGGTTCCGCGCTTTCGTGGATATCAACAACAAGACGCTCACGAATTCCTTCGTTATATGTTAGACAGACTTCACACAGAATTGTTGGGTATTCTTCCTTATCCTAACAAAAACAACAATAACAACAACACACCAAACCTCCATTTGTTGTCTTCGGGCAAATCAACGATAGTGACGGCCATATTCGGTGGTGTTCTCCAAAATGAAGTCACGTGTTTGGTCTGCGGCACTGAATCCAAAAAACATGACCCCTTCTTAGACTTATCACTTGACATTCCTCTGCATTATTCCCCTCTAAAGAATGGCGTTAATGAAGAAACACCAGAAAAATGCCATTTATTCGACTGTTTGTCCAGTTTTACAGAACTCGAAGAATTGGCCGAAACTGAACTCTATAATTGTCCGAATTGTAAGCAAAAACAAAAATCGACGAAACGATTTTGGATTCGAAGACTGCCTAATGTTAGCCTTAAAATTAAATTATAATAAATTTTAAAATTATTCAATTTTTAGGTCCTTTGTCTTCATCTGAAACGTTTTCGATGGAATAATTGCTTTCGAACCAAATTAGATAATTATATTGAATTTCCGACCAAAGGCTTAGATATGAGTAAATACGTTCTTTCAAATATGGTTAGTCTTCTGTTCATTAAATTTACAAATTATCTAAAAGTGATTTTTCTTCCAAAAGCACGAAACGCGAGGAAATGCATTGGGAACCACTTTTTATGATTTGGCGGCCGTTATCGTACATCACGGAAATGGTGCCGGTTCTGGACATTACACTTCTTATGCCACACACGAGGGTCTGTTTATTAATTAACTAAACCTATTAATTGATTGCTTTATAATATAATAAATAGATTGTTGGCATCATTTTAATGACAGTTCAGTTACTGTTTGTGATGAGGAAACGGTATCCCAAAGTAAAGCTTATATTCTGTTTTATATTCGACGAGAGCTAAATCTGACGCCATTCAGTTTATGAATATTTTATTATAAACTGATTAAGTATTTTGAGATTTGATTCCAATTAAAAGAACTCATTTTTAAAATATTTTTTTAGAAATGGTATTATTAATGGTATCGAAAAGTATTCCAATAAATGAATTATTGGGAAAAGCATTTCATTTCATTTCATAACTAATAGTTTGGAAAAAATATAAAATTTAATTTAATTATAAATAAATATTTTTTGACTCGACTTAAGACGCGAGAACCGCTTCCTTTGACTTCTTCTGTTTTTCGCTGACCTTCTCTTCCATAAGCGCTGAGTTTTCAAAATAAATATTAAACGAAATGAAAATTTTTGATAAAACATACGTTCATTTTGTGGTACTTCTGGAAGTTGTGGTTCTTCTTCGACAGACTTTTGGCCCAACATTTGATCCAATTCTTGCAAAAGGCTTTCCTCATCGGTTTCCACATTCATTCCCAATAATAAGTCGTCGATTTCCTACACATAATATATAAGGCTTTGTGTGAAATGTGTTGAAACAAACCCTTTGTTTTTCAATTCCTTCTTTAGTTTCTTCGAGAATGTCTTCAATGTTGTCGATCGACAAAATGTTGTGCAAACTTTTGAGGGCTTCGTTTCCAGTCTTTAATCCTTCAATTATTTGACTCTCAATTTGACTGAACTCGATATCAGTCATTAGTTTTTCCAAATTTATTAATTGTTTATCAGTTTTTTCTAAAATACTTTCCATAAACTTTTTCTTCTTTAATAAGAGAAGAGCTTTCCTTCAAATAATTTGTTGTTTAAAATAAATTTTTTAAACAATTTAAACAAATTTACTCTTTTTTGTTGTCTTTGAGTAACTGTTTGGCGATTTCTCTTTCTTTGTCCAAATCATTGGTAATCCTTTTCTGATATTTCTTTATTGAATCTCTTTGTTGTTTGAGTTGCTGTCAAAATAAAATCGTTAATTCATTTACTTTGTTTTGTCTCTAAACCAGAATAGCTCTGTCCTGTTCCGTAACCATTGGCTTCTTCTTCGGTGATTTTGATTTACCGAAAATTATTCCCATTTTTAAAGAAATCAGTCGACAAATTGTTATTTATTTCAAAGAATTGACTAAAAAAATCACTGGTTTTTCGGCTTTCAATCAAAAGATAAAAAATGTAAACAAAATTCTTTTAAATTTAAGCACAAATAATGTTTAATTTAAATATTATATTAAAAAACTATTGAATCAATTAATTAGAATAAAATTCTATTTTTTTGCTTTTTATTTAAAAAATCGTTAATTTTATGTTAAATTCATTTAAAATTAAATGAAATATATTTTAAATAATTGTTTTTGTGTCGAATAAATTAGGTCTGCATTTTATTGAGATTATTCTGTTTACTAATAACAAAATTTTTCACATTATTTATGGATAAAAGTTAGTAATAAATAAACAAAAATAAAGCAAAACAAAGATATTTTGTTTTATTTATTTATTTTATTAACAATTTATTAGATTCTAATAATTAGAAGATACTATTAATAAATGTGCAAGTTGTTTTGATAAACTGTATCCATTTGTGTTCATTTAATCTATTAATGTGTTAGAGTGTTGTTTAAAAATGTAAGCTTTTATTTGATAGAGAATTGAAAAAATAAATTTCTTTCAATAAATTAAATGAATTGATTTTAGGGCCGATTACTGGAAATCTTTGCCGAAGAAGTACTGCGATTTCTGCAAGTGTTGGTTCGCTGATAATAAAGCGGTATTTATTACTAAACATATTCTTCAATAATATTAAAATTAATTTAAATTATATGAAAAGAGCGTCGATTTTCATGAGAGAGGTCTCAGACATAAGGGAAATGTGAGGCGAAAACTTCAAGACGTAAGCAATCATTCATTGAATTATTTTTTCATTTATTTAATCCTTTATTTGATTTATTTTGAATCTTAAGATTCAAAGGAAAGGCGCGAAACAACAAATGGAAGAAATGAAATATAATTTAGAGATGAAGAAAATCGAGTCTTTGGCGATGAAAGCCTTCAAAAATGATGTCTCACTGAAACCACAATTGGCGCGAGAATTGGCCACAAATACTTCGATGTTTAAAACAGTCGATAAAACCGAAACAATCACTTCGAGAATGGGTTCCCGGTTTGGAGAAGAGACTCCCGAAGAAGAGAGCGCTGTATTAGTTCGCGCGCGCGAGAGAGCCCTCGACACTATCGCTAAAAAGTTTGAAAGAAAGAGTAAATGGTTAGAGAGAAAGACTTCTGAAGGAAAAACTTATTATTGGAATAAAGAGAGTTTCGGTAATTTTTTTTTCATTTTTATTGATTACAAATAAAATTGATTTTTCAGAAACAAAGTGGAGTTCACCCAAAAGTGGGTTTCTATCACTCGAAGAACAAAAATATACTTCAGAATTAGGGTCTGAAGACAATAATCCGTCGACGCCTCAAGTTTTTAGACACAATCCTTACGGAAAGTGGAAAACTGTTGAATATAAAGCATTTGATGACAAAATGATTGATTTACAACTTCCGGATCAAGAGTTACCTCAAATTTTAGCGCCAGTCGTTTCAGAAGAGGCCAAAGAAGTTAAAGTAGAATTTAAAGAAAAAACTGTGGATTCACTTAAAAATCCTTTTATTTCTAAAATTAAATCCGAAGAAAAGGTTATTTTCAAAAAACGAAAATCAGGTTCAGATTCCAAACGAAATGTTAGACAAAGAACTGAAGATTAAAACTTTATTTAATTTTGTTTTTTAAAACTAATTTATAGCCAATAATTTCAAATTACTTCCCATTCATATAAATAAAGCGATCATTTTTTGGTTAAAAACTTAATTTACTGATTTATTTATTAAATTATTGTTTTTATTTGTTTTAAATAAATAATTAACATTTTTTTTGATAAAAAGTTCGAATTGGAATTAAAACGTTTGTTTAAAAAAATTATTTACAATAAGTATTTATAGTCGATTTTAATCATTGGTTTATATGCTAGGAATGTGGTGTGAGAGGCATTCCAGCCATAATTATTTGTCTCAATTGTGGTAAACATTTACGTAAGACATCGACTATAACGAGTTTATCGCCCTGAAGGGGTCGAACGCCACTCCTAACGAACGCGTCCTCATGTAATCTGAAGATTAAAGTAAGTTTAACTTTTGTTGAAAGAAGTAAACATATATGAAAATATTTACCTAGTACATTCATATAGCTTAACCTGAAGTATCTTTTCGAGAATATAATGAGCGGTGAGTATAGACACTCCTCTAAACATTTTGGCGACGACGTCGCTCACAAACACTGCTGTTTGAGTTGAATATGGCTTTAAATTAATGGCTTTTAAAGAAAAGCCATTGATTTCTACTCTTGTGATCTGATGTAATGAACGCAAAGCATTTTGTGAAGTACTCGCTTGTGATGACATTAACCATGCATTTGATTCTTCTATTGAATGGGCTGTCGGTCGAGAAATGGTCTCCGAATTTGGATAACTTAAGTTTTTGTTGGCACTCAGTTTAGACTGAGAATTGGACTGAGAGGGAGGACTGCATTCTTCGATATGAAGCGGACATAGAGTTGAGTCCCATTTAAGGTCATTCAAGAGACAGAGAGAGTCATTTGATTGAATACTGGACTGGATTTGTTCTATTCCTGCGTAAACGCATAACATTCTGAGATAAGAGGCGTCCCATTCAGTCATTTCAATCTTTTCTACTTTAACTAAAAGGACACTCTTTTGAACCAAAGATTGCGGAACATATTTATCGACAGTCTTAGAGTCGCGACCCTTTTTAGCGATATAGGGGACGATCAGAGATCCCGATATGTTTATGAAACCCAACCAATTGATTCCAGACTTTGAAAGTCCGTAATGAAAGATGTCTTTACTCGTCTCTAAGAATTTATATAAAGTGTTAACATCTGGCAAACAGACGACAACATCTTTGGTAGTGAACGGCTCATAACCGTATTGATATTCACAATGAATTGTATTGATATCATTGAGAAGTCGCGCCTCGTTTTCGGTGACGTAATAACTCTTAATATTAATACAAGAAAAGACATTCCACGGAAGATATGCACTGAATTTGGCGATCACCTGATCTCACAAAAAGTTAGACAAATCATAGTTAACACTAACTATTCATACCTTCGACTCAACGATTCTGACGGCAACCAAATATTCCTCCTCTCGAAGAATAACCGGAAGTGGGATATCATTGACTGTCTTCCATCCAAAAACGCCTTTAATGCTCGACGAGTCAACTGCTGGAGTCTTATCATCAGATTCTTCTGTATTGAGATTTGTCTGAATTAAACAAACAATTAATTAATCGATAATTAAATAATTATTTGTTATTAAAAAACAGGAAAAAGACCTTCGATTGACTGCTATTAAGTGTTGAAGAAGTTTGCGGTCCATTGACTCCACTGTTGGATACATTTGGCGTTGAAGTCAACGAATTGTTTGTAATCGGAATCGGATTCTTATGGACTAAAGGAGAAGTCGAAGAAGTGGTCGAAGAAGTGGTCGAAGAAGAGAAGATGTCTCGAAAGTCGTTTCTCTCTTTTTTGACGTTAACTGAATTATTACTGTTAGGCATATCTTCCAACCATTTCTCAAGAAGTGATGTATTTCTGGGAACTGTCATATCCATGTCTGGAGTGGTCTAACGGTATCTGAAGTCAAATTAAATGAAACTTTAATCTCATTTTTAAAGACATAAAACAATTATATATTAACAGAAGAAATGCCAAAAAACACGAAATACGAGTAAAAGTGAGCCAATAATGGCTTAACTCAAACTCAACTTCAGTTCATTAACACTGTTCTGAAAAAAATAAAAATAATGTGAGTTAAGTCCCTTTTACTCATAATATTATAATCACTGAAACTGTGGGCAAAAAATAATCAAAAACAACGTTAAACCGATTTAAGGGCTGAACTGGTTTTTAAAATTAGAGCCGGGAGTCAAACAACCCATTTCGGGCAAATTTGAAAAA
This sequence comes from Galumna lanceata, assembly GCA_034695685.1. Lineage (NCBI taxonomy): Eukaryota > Metazoa > Arthropoda > Arachnida > Sarcoptiformes > Galumnidae > Galumna > Galumna lanceata. The sequence goes on from JAQFZL010000330.1 coordinate 17,177, forward strand.
ACCCGAACCCGATTCTGGTTTTTTTATTTCGTACAAAAAGTACAAAAAGAATAACAATATTCAATTACATGGCAAAAATTATTTTGAATCTAGTAAAGTTTTAGTAATTCATTCGTCGAAAATAATTTGAAAAGCAAATTACAAAAATAGTTCAAACGTTAATTAATTTTTGAAACTACTTTTGTGAG
>JAQFZL010000331.1:0-17357 GCA_034695685.1 Galumna lanceata
CAATTTTGGGGCTAACGATTTTGGGGCTAATGAATACTGGGGCTAATGAAAGTTGGGGCTAATGAATGAGGGGCTAATGAATGAGGGGCTAATGAAATAGGGGCTAACGAGTGGGACCGGGGCACAACCACACCAACAAATAGCACCGACACTATATATTGACAAAATAGTGGCAAAAATAACGATCGTAAGTATTTGAATGGTGTCCTCTCATACCTCTGGCATTTGATGACTGCACGTAAAGACAAGAAGCTTTCAAATAAATAAGTAATAACTCATAAGCAAAGGCTTATGTAATATGAAATACGAGACATGGAGTATATGGTATACCACCCAAACATTCTGTGCAAATGTCCTTTTATTAAAAATATTATCTAATTTATACTCACGTTCCTCGTTGTGAGCCCTCACTCGTAATGTACCAAATGATTAGTTTTCAGATTAAAAGACCTCTTTTTGAATATATATTTTGTTTTTATGCAAAAATATATATTTTCTCTTATGTTTGCATATAATGACTATTTTTTTTTGTAATTATTCTTTTGTTAACATAACATAACTTTTTATAGTGAAAATAAGATGAAATCTTTGCAATGTTTGTCTCATTTCATTCATTTTACTCTAATTTATATCTTATTTTCTATTTATTTATTCTAAATTTAAAACATTTATCTCTCGATTATATCTGAGAATTGAATGTTAGTCTGAAGTGAGAATTAACTGTTAGACAAATACTAATAATGTTAAACACAAACTAATTGCTCGTTAATGAAAATATATCTGTTTTTCATGAGCTCATCACTAGTTATATAATGGCTTTCTATTTGACTTTTCACTCTTTCCATAGCAATAACTTTTGAAGAAAACGATAAACCAATTCTGGTATCACTAATGCCTACTTCTGCACTAACCATGTTTATATACAATCGCTCATTTCAATTATCAATATGTTTTTTTGGGGACTTTAATGGTTTTTTGGGAAAAATCATTTCTTGTTTATTATCTTTTTTTTTGTAGCAAAAGATAAGCAATTCTTCATATCATTTATGAGTCAGAAATAAATGTCTTTAATTTAGTCTTAAGTTAAAGACATTAAGGTTTGGATAATATAATAGTAGTTTCAGTTTACAGAATTGCAAAAATTATGATTTCCTTCCTTTAATTCATTGCATATATTTTTCTTAATTCTGTTCCTAATTATGTGATTATTTATATACGGAATCATAACTAAAATTATAGTAAATAAAAACTCGAGTCTCAATTCATTAAGAATTTGGTGAACATCTAATGATATGGTTTTTCGGTTTATGAAACCTCAAAGAAATTCCTAATAAATATATAATTGGTATACAATCAAAAGGCCGTCCCTATTCTTATATATAAATTAACACTTAAAGTATTTTATTTTAAGTCATAAACAGTATTCTTCAGAAAAAAAAACTTTCATTCAATTAATGAATTAATGCATTCACTTATTTTTAATGACATTTTGGCTGACATTTTAATTGATTATTCCTATTGAGTGCGAAAAAGAGGCAATACTTGCCTTTAAGTACTAAAAGTTTTTGGTATAAAACTTGAAACAATAATTATTAGTTTTGGAGTAAAATATTACTCTAATAATGAATGAAATATAAGTATTGAAGTGAAGTTACCTTACATTTGGCTCATATGGCACTTTAAAAGTGGATAATTTAATACATAATATTGTAAATCAATTTTAGACATAAACGCAGAGAAAAAAGTGAAATACAATTTTAAAACATATTATTCTCTTTCGGTTTGAAATATAGAGGAAAAGGGAATCAAAGAATTGAAAATAAATTTTCAAATCCAATGAATGAATGAATTTTCTTAAAGAACTGATAAAAAATGTGAACAAAAAGTTTGAAAATAATTAACTAATTTGTTATCATTATATTCATTGATTGTAAGACAGGAAAAACGAAACGCAGAGTAAAATGATTTATTTTAATTGAATATATTGTGAAAGTTATTGAACTGAACTCTTGTATTGTATGCGAGACTACACAATAGGCGCTGTTCTCTCACTTGTATATTATGTAATAGAGAGTTGTGCTCTTCAAGAGCTGTTCCCAAAACGTCGATCGATATGGTGTCCCCTAAAAATGTTTTGTATGGAATAGGAGTTCAGTGCGAAAAGAATGAGATTTTTTTCCTTTTTTCCACTTAATCCACAGATTTTATACGAAAAGCACCAGAAAAGGGGATAAATTGTGTTCACTCTTTTTGGCAAAACATGTGCTCTTTTTGTGCGATATTTTACATTCATTAGGTTTTAACAGAGCGGTAGTGGAAACAAACTAGTGTTGAATATAATATTTTATTCCTCCCTTTATATTAAGTCAGAAATATTTCTTTCTATAAGTATTTTCTTTGGAAACAAAGTACTGTAAAACACATTATTATTATTCTCTTCTATTCTCTGAGCGTTTAAAACAATTTTTTAACTCTTTTGAGTCAGAACTTGACTAACATTAAAACCCTAATGAAAATTGTCAGAAATTATAGTCTGTTTTCAAACATTAACTCTAATAAAGTGTTAGTCTTTGACATAAAACTTGACTTTCCCTCAATTTAAAGAAAGGGTAGAAAAAGGAAATTAATAAAAGACAGGAATAATCGAATGGGTTTTTTCATTTGTTTTATTTCTAGTTGTGATCACATTATTATCGCTAATAACATGATTTACTCTTCAATTGAGTTTTCAAAAAGTTCTTAAAGAGTGAAGTTTTAATGGAGTCGTCCATAAGTTTCATAGAGTATTCAAATAAAAATGTTTTGAATATTTGATTTCAGGCACTAAACGATGAGAGCTATCATTTCAATAGAAATTCTATTCAGTCTAAAGACTTTTTTAAGACTTTCAAAATGATTGAATGTTAGTCTGAGAGTCTGAGAGTGAGTGAAATTTGATGGACACAAATAAAATTTAATTACATAAAACGTGAAAACTTGTAATTACTATAATTATGATCGTATGCCAGCTATTTAGGACTCATTTAAAAGTTATCAATCAAGTTTACGAGTAGACAAAAAATTATCAAGTATTCAACCTTGGTTCCATTTGAAAAGATCTTGGTTAATTCATTAGTGTATTATTCAGTAAATGTCTGTTATTAGTATCTGAAAAATGCAAGATTCAAATTGATGTCAGATATGATTGTGGGCACAATATTTCTAGAATTGCTTTTCTTGGGATTAATAATAGTGTTTGAGTCAGAAGTAATTTTTGTCGCCCTTTGATGATAGCTATGAGACACCCGAAAGGCAGGCTTTTAGTAAATGGTTCATAAATTCTGTCACAAACAGATTTCCTTATTATTCTGTGCAATGATTTCTTTTTTTGCTGTTAAAATGTCAGGTGAAAACAGCGCAAGGATTAACTTAGTATATATGTGTGTATTTCGGTCACAGACACACATCACAAATGTCAAGATTTATGAACTTTAAGCACAGATTTATTACATAAATGCAAGGCTTTCATAAGACGGTTATTTAAGAGCAGAGAAAAAATTGAGTAATCAATTAAAAGCCATTTTTGATAAATGATTGGTTAGAATAATAACCCCAGAGATAGAGAAATGTGTGCGAAGACTTACCGGTGTTTTTTCCGTTGGCCGTAGATATGATCTTATATTGATAGACATGGAGTGTGAATAGGAGTGAGTTCTGGTCAGAGTTGGGCTGATTTTGATAATAATTAGCGCTAATGTCGAGACAATGGGCAGCTCTCTTAGCACTAATGCACGACATTTCTCTCAATTCCGATAATATTGTATTAGTTTTCAATAGTTTTGCGTTGGTTGCGGAACAAATTGGTGATGATAACGATGTTGAAGATGTTGAAGATGATGAATGATGTTTTGCCATAACATCACTGATACTGTTGTGGCTAATTTGGGCGGCACTACATTTGATAGCAAAACGACGCTTCGATGCCTTTAGTGCTGCGAACAACCAATTAATTGCGTACACCATTAAGCCATCGGTGGCCAACATAGTCTCTCGGGTCCCTAAGGGGCAAAACCAGACAATAAACAATTGTTTAACTCATCTTCGATATTGTATTCGTCTTTGTTTTTGTCAATAAGTCATAAATATAGACCTACAGTCAAACTATGGCACTGACTATCAATCATTGTGTCATAATATTTATTAGATGTGCAAAAAATTCAATATATTTATATTAAGTGCAACTAAATATTGACCCTTCAATAGTATATGCCATCTCAGGAAAGGTATATATTGAAAATAATACCCTTTACTTTTGATTAGTTTTTTCCAAAAATACCAGAATTTTCTATTGAAAGCCTGTTTTTTATCGAAATATTTGCTCTAAAAAGTGTTGGTCAAAGAGAAGTGAATTATTTGGACATCAAATTCTATTTTTCAGTTCACTCTTATTCTTATATTAAAGCTATTCTTTGTTAGTTTAAAAGTAGTGGAAAGGAATTTACTTTTGGTCAGACATTCGCAAAGAATAGAAAAACATTTTTAGCTCAGTTTTAGCTCAGTTTTAGGTCAGTTTGTTTAACAAAATAAATATGATTTTAAAATTATTTTGAAAGATTGCATTCTATTTGTGAAAAACCACTTAAAACAACTATAAATTTTATATTTCTATTGAGTTTTAAACTGTCTTTCGATAGATTTAGTTGTGGTTATAGATATAGACAAACAACGAATCTGGAAATAAATAATCTTGTTGATTTAATTCTGTCTGTAATAGAGATGAAATTTATAACCTTGCTATTATTGTGCTTCACTGCACACCAGTCTTGCAATTGTTCTTTCAAATTCATTTAATTTTATTGAGTTTTAATGAATAGTTTTGTTGTTCACCGAATTAAACCTATTTATTAGTTTCACAAACTTTTGCAACTCTTTGTTGTTATGCGTTTAGGAGTCAGTGAACAACAAATATCTTATTCTTGAATCATAAAATCCTTGAGCAGAGAATATAAGGTCTGGTCATGAGAATAGTTTGGAGGAGAAGATTATAAATTACATTTGATTTGATTAAACTATTTTTGTGAATATAAATGCAAATTTGTGTTCGTAAGTGTGAAAAATCTAATTTGAATATTAATTGGAATAAACTTATATATGAGTAAAATATTAATCATTTGTTCCATTAATGGCAACGGATTATCATTAATATAACTGATTTCCGTTGAGAATATGACTCTTTATGAGATTATTCCTATTTAGTGAATGCAATGCCTTTAAAATAAATTAGTTTTAGTTTTCAAGTTTAACTAAATTTTTAATTTATTTCAATCTTAGTGGACATGTGTTCCAATATTTGTGGCATTAATTTTATGACAACACTTGTATTCTCTTCTATGAGTAGTATTAGTGCTAAAATTTTATAGCCTTTCCTTAGGCATTGGTCTCAGTCTCATCACTGGTCTCTCTGTTTATGTTTTGCTAACAAAATATTTTATAGTTTTATTTAATCAAAATTCTGAATCTCTTTATTCTGGACTTCAGAGTCTATAAGAGAATATTATAGAATTTGATTCTTTTAAGAGTAACGAAGAGAAGAGCAAAACTATGTTTTATACCCATCAGAATATTTACTATTGAGATATCCAGTTAACCAAACACTGGGCTAAAGGATACTACTGTCTGTCCATTTTTATGAGATTTAGTTTGAGTTGAGTTTTAGCTGAACCACAAAATTTCATTGACTTTCATGAATATAAACAGTGCATCAGTAAGTGATACCAACACAAGAATTCCCTCAGTTTTATCGATTCAATTCCGATCAGGAATTCCATCGGTTTTTCTATAACTTTATTTTAATGTAAGGGACGGACAGTATATTCAATGTTCATAAGCCAGAGGGGGTTTTACCACTAAATCAGTCGTAAAATACGATTGTTATATCATCACAATTGTGCTTAAAGTTGCAAGTTCAATGAACTAGGGCAAATTTAATTTTTTTAATGGCTTTAGAGCAATTGATCTTGTTAAATCATTAAATTTTCTCATTCCTACCCTTATTTCAATTAAACCTTTCCGTGCTTTTAGTAATAAATGAAAACTAAATTCAGATTTATATCTTCGAACGATTAATTACTGAATTACAAATCAATTTAATGGTGTATTCCTAGTGTGACTTCCAGTGCACGTCCCTGTTTTTTAGAGCATATTTCAGGAATGAGAAGCACAGAATAAATGGGAGGAAAAGAAGAAAGAAAGAGAGAGAGACGAGGAATTCAACCCTAAATTAAAAGCTAATTAAATGAGAAAAACAAAAAAAACGAAAGAATTATTGCAATGAATATAAAGCAAACACTAATTACATCTTTAAGTCAGTTTCGGTTCAATAAATTAAAGGACGAGAAATAAGAGAAGAAAAATTAATATAAGACTAGACTTTTGGTGAATGAAAGTTAATATTCTTATTGTAAACAAATAGTCTAATATTAAAGTAATATTTTGTCTGATTTGACACAAAATATCTGATTTCAATCAAAGCTCATTGAAAATCAAGAGTTTCTGCCATACTCTCAAGCAGTGTATCAATAGTTGTGCAGAAAAAAGTCACTGACATTGTGTTACATTGAAATCCATTAAGTGTCGGGACACCAATTCATCAATTGTGAGCTCCAACACTCCAACACTTGCACAACATTATGAACAGTAGACTACATACGGAAAACAGACTATTGGAAGAAAAGTAACACAAAACACATATAACATACAAAAAAGAGAGTCGACCAGAAAAAAGGAGATCAAAAGCCAACACAAGTAAATGTGTGTATAGTATTCTTGCACTGCAGAGCATAGCATTGAAGACAGAGTGGATGGAAAATGATTTCCTTTTGAATAAGGGATTAGAAGTCAAATACAAATATGAGACCAAAGAAAATGAAAATTGTGTTTCAGATGAAAACATTTGCGACTCTTATGAATAAAAAATATGTTCTCATTTTAATATCAATTTCATCTCATATTTGTTAACCCAAATCTCTAATCTAATAACACTTTTAGTGTCTTTTGTTGCTTCTCTTCGCACAACCACTTCTTTTTGTCTCTAATATAATAACACAAACTGTGTCTTTGTTTCGATCAGTTTCAGTGATTTATAATCTCTATTTTGAATTTAGAGCCAAATTTATAGCCCCGGCTGTTGTGTGTGTGTGTGTGTGTGTGTGTGTGTGTATCTGTATGTGAAATCATTGGAACTCATTGTTCTAAAGTGAACAACCATTTAAGTTATACCCTCTTAAAGAAGTTGTCGCAACGCAACACCAATTTTTCCATTAGTTTTTGTCTTTTGGTCTCACTTTCAATGCTATGGTTTGTGCTCTTAAAGCTCACTCTAAATGTTGTCTTTTAGTGTCTATTGACAAAACTGTCCGATCGATTGTCTCATTATGAGTGAATGTTTGATGTAAAACACACACAACTCATCGTTTGCTACTATCCTCTCCCTTCTCGATAACTCTCCCGTCTGTTTAGTGCCGTTTATTTTTATTATAGTTTCGCTGTTCATCTCATCTCTCAATGCAATTAAATTACATTATTTTCTGAATATTCTTTTTTCTACTCATGACTTAAATCGATATAACTCTCAGATGACTCACTCTCACTATCAGACATAAACATCAATAAATATAAGAGTAATTATTTTGATGTTAAGTCCCAATTAAAGACAAATTAATCTTTCTTGAAGTCATTTTTTGTTATTCTTCATACGTCTGAGTGGTTGTGCCAACAATTTAGCTCACAATGTCTGAAGAATTATTCTGTTGTCTATTAATAATTTTGTTTAACTATTTATGTATTTGTTATGTAATTGGATTAATGTTTTCTGCGTTATATCAAAAATAATTGGAGAGCAATATATTATTGATATAAAGCCATAGAAATCACGATTTAGACGAGACTTTTAAAGGAGAGGCAGAGCTAAGACCATAAGGGAAGAGTACATATTTGTTATAATTTAAAACAAAAGGTATTGTCTTTGTTCTGTTGGCCACAAAACATAAACATTGAATTTAAAGAAAGAAAAGATAAACAAAACATTTTTGAAAAGAGAGTGAAAATACTATTCAAAGAATTATTAGAGAACTAAAGGTTATGTTTTGTGTCTAAAAATGGCTTATTTTATATTAAGTGAGGTCTAAAAAATCAAATAAAATGATCAATGAAGTGAACTGAGGCGAACCTGTTTTGCCCAGAGCAAAAAGCACCGAATCGTTGCCATTCATGACCGCATCGATCAGCTCCGGTAGGGCTGCCTTCGATAGTTCCTGTTATATAAGAATTGAGAAGAAAAGCAAAGAATAAGAAAATAGAAATAAAGAAAAAGAATTGAATTTCATTTGAGATACAAATTGAGAATAAGAAACAGATATTTATATATCGGAATAAATAAACATAAGAATAGAGAGAATTTTATTTGTTTATCAATCAATACTACAATAGAGGACTGGTATTGATGTTAGCGATGGGGGATAAATAAAGATCATTAGCTAAAGAAAAATAGTGGGGACGGGTGTATAACTAGTGTATACCATAGAATTGTTATTATTGCCATTGTTTCCACTGCCAGTGCTATTGACTATTGCATCGAAAGCGAACATCTTAGGCGCAGTCGGTCTTTGATTTTGTTCATATGATGATAACAGTGTCGGGTCGTAAAGAGTTAAGTGTTTTCTGGAAGAGTCGACTTTCAGATAAGGCGTCGGCACTGATTGTGAGTCACTTATTTGCAGAATTACTTTCACCTTAAGATTTGATAACAAAGACATTTAAGTCACAACCGAAACAATGACTGATAAGTAAAAGGAGGAAAACAATCGTTTAATACGTTGTAATCATTGCATGCATTCCCTTAAATCTCTTCATTTTTTTTGGCATTGAATGAGAGCTAAGACTAAAAATTGATTTGTTTAGTGATTTCACTGAATAAAAGTATTGAATAGTTTGAGTCAACTCAAGCCTAATATAACGTCTAATAGAAAACAGTTAAAGCAATTCCTCTAATGCCGGCATTTAATGGTTAATACAATACAACAATTTCTGTTAATACAACTAATTCTGATCACAACTTTTTCCTTTTGCTATTTTTTGCTTTAATTAGTGTTACTCCACTTATGGATACCTTTCCGAGCGGGTGCTCCTGTCGAGGAAATCGATTAGAAATAATTGTCTGATTCTTAATCTGTGTCGTCATTGATAGAGTTGAGGATAGGGTTGGCATCGGTGGCAAACTGGACACCATTTGACTGAAGAGCGGAGCAGTGGATCTGTTAGTGGATGTGGTATTATTTGGAGCACTTGTTTTGCTTAATTTGGTGGCTCTGAGAGAGAAAAATAAGAATAATAAGAAAACAAAGAGTAGATTAAATAAAGTTTGTGTTTCTCTCACTTCAGACTAAATGAATGAAAGTCTCGTGAATTATATTGTAAAGAGAGTCAGACCTAAAGTGCAAGCAATGAATGTTTCGGTAGAGCCAGAGAAGTAAAGTCGATCGGCTTTAATACACCATAGCTTTCCTAGTGTTGTGCAAAAGGGGTGTTACACGGGTTCTCTCAAAACAGATCAATATCTCAATGATATAGAGCTAAGAATTTTCGGCAGTTTTTCCACTAGAGTCAAGTCTTAGCTCGAGATTAGGGAAATAAATAGCAGTTTAGCAGAATTTATGGCAAATTTCCGTAAGTCCCGAGTCCTTAATGAAAGCTTCATTGCATTTATTACATTAATCATTGATATAATTTTTCAATTAAATAGAAGAACAGACAAAAAATTGATTATCTCATCAATACATCTAATGATTGCCATCACTTTCCAAATTGAAATCATTTTCTATTAAATTAAGATTTTATTCCTTAAGAATAAAGTAATTACCAAAAGAGAACTCAATTCAAACCGCAATTTCTTTGAGTCAAACATTTACTGAATTCAGTTATAAAACTTTTTTTTTTTATTTCGTTATATGAGTTCTCAAATTCAATAAATAATAAAATTTTTACTTTAAAACGAGATTTAATTTTTCATATTTTTGTCTAAAAGTTTAGTTTTGATATAAAATTTATGACTGATTGCGAGGACTCAACGATCGTATATAAAAAAGTAAAAATAATATTTATATCAATAGTTTTTTGTCATATTTTTAATAGTTTTGAGAAAAGGCTTGACTGCATAGCAACACACAGACACTCATTGACAGCAAACATATCAGTGCTTTGGCTTAAGTTGAAAGGCGTTCATACGATGCCAGTGCTGAGCGAAACAGTCTCGACACAAGAAATATTATGATAGCATTCTAAGGACTGGTATATCAGTGAATACGCCAAAATGTAACGGCATTTAAGAGTTAAACTTCGAGCTCATCCAAATCTTGATGAATTTGTGTTTGGGAGTGGCCACTAACAAACACTAGCAAACACTAACAAACAACCAGAGCCTAATATCACATAATTCATTTGAAAGGAAGGTGCGGGTGATTTACTTTATCAAAGTTTTATAGCCGTTATTCGCTAGACTTTGTTTGATACCATTTGACTCGATTCCAATCCAATAATTGCTGTGATCCTCACCACTACTCCTCTCCGTTTATCTCTCGTTTTTATGTTCAAATTTTTTTCTCTTTGAATTTCACTGTTTTCTCCCTCTCTTTCTCTCTATTCTGAGCCTTATTTTAAAAGATATACGTATAGCGAGTGAACAAAATTGCAACAAAAATAATGTTTGAGAAGAATATTTCATTGAGTTTTGTGGCAAAAACAAGAATTGATGAAAAAATACTTTTATAAGACCTATTCATAAATCTAATGGTTATCTTTTTTGCATATCTTTACTTCAATCATTTTTTCAATACATACATACGTTTCGTTTATAAATATTTCTTGAAATTCGTGTATATTTTGCGATGAAAACTGAATGAATGAATAAAAACGAATACAAATAAAGAGATTCATTCAAATGAATGAAAAATTTGTAATTTTTTGTTAGCATTTACTCATATGTAAAGTCAAGTAAAGCACAGAATATGTGACTATAAGTAAACTGCATTATATTTATTAGTAGTTCTCTCTCTCTCTCTCTCTCTCTCTCTCTCTCTCTCACTCACTCACTCACTCACTCACTCATTCACTTTCTCTCTCAGAGACCTTCACTGTCCCTCTCTCTGGAAATATTGTCATTTATTCGTAACATTCTTTATCGTAAATTGTGATTCGGTTGGCTTTTTATTGTATGTACTCGAGTGTATTGCAATAAAAATCTGAACATATCATTGAACTGAGCCATGAAAATGATCGGAATAAGTTTGAAGGATGTTTGAGCTAATAATCTGTTTTGTGTTTTATATAAAATCGATTTTTTGCATTTATTAGACGAGAAATTCAAACAATTAATTGCATCAAAAAGTGATTCATTGCACTCATAATAAACGGTTGAAAACTGAAACTCTGGTTTATATACAAAAATATTGTGGAAAAGCATTAAAATAATTTAGAATTAATTGCAAATCAAATTAATTGAGACGAAATGAATTATAGTTAAGAGAATTGTACTTATTTATAATATAAAATAACCTAGATTATTTATTAGATTAATTTAAGTAATTTAATGTTTAATTTTGATAACAAACTTTCGTTTTCCTCTTTTTTATTCATTTATATAATTAAAAGAAACTTTGAGTGAAAAAATAAATTTAAGTAAAGAAAAATTGCTTTTAATTATTGAGAGTAACCGGAATTAATAGCGAAAAGAATATTCTTTCATAATTTGATGGCAGTTCTCCCTTTGCCAAACACTCATTGAGCAATGTATGCAATATTTGCAAGATCATTGAAGGATAATAACGTTCCTTAAATCTAAATAATAATCATTGTTTTCATCTGAATTTCAATAAAAGTCGTATTTAATTGCATTTATTCAGCAAAATATGAGGCCATTCCTTCAAATGAACTCAAATTATATTAAATGAATGAATATTATTGACTCAAAACTGTATATTAAAGAAAAAATTAAATAGTGTTGAGACAAAAAATATTTAATTAGGGTTAGTATTATGAAAGTGTAGGCGAGGAGAGAGAGTGAGGGAGAGAGAGGGAGAGAGAGAGAGAGAGAGAGAGAGAGAGAGAGAGAGAAAGAGGAAGAAATTTTTAATCAATTAGCGCATCAGTGGCTCGGCTCTAATCATAGTCTAATTGAGGGCTCAGAACAATAAGGCTTTGCCTTTGATTTTCAATTTTATTCTCATTTTTGCAAATATAGTATTGTATTGTATTTTTTGACAATAGAATTGACTAAAAATAATTAAACATTAGTGTTGTGTTACTGAACTTGAGCTGAAAATTATGGAACATTTAATAATTAGTGATATAATTACTTTATTGATAATACATTTTTTCAAAATAAAACAAAAGCTTTTGATATAAACTTTTTAGTAATTATTTGATTGATTGAAACTCAAGTATTTTTTTTGTGATTTATTGTATTCATTGAATTAAATTTGTTTTTAAAATATTCTTACCTTTGCTTTGAATTATTCAATTGTCTTATAATTACATCATTTTAAGAGATGGTGTGCTTTAAGAGCATAAAAACTTTTCTTTAAGTAATGGATATCTCTTAAGGTCTGATCCCTAAAAGCTATTAAAGTTTGATGAAGAGTCGTCCTGTTTATCGTCTAATAGATGAATACAGATTTAGAGCTAACATTACTCTAAACAGTGAAAGACAGAACCCGAATGTCGAACCACCCGAACACTTAACTTTTCAGTGCAGTCACATTAAACAACTCCTCCCCAACTCATATTTTAGACTATTTGGACCCAACACACTATCTAACAAACCTTCGGGAATATGGGTTTCGTTTGTTTAGATTCATAGCGTTGTTGAGCATAAGTAGTGGGAGAGAGAAATAGTCAGAACTATTGCAAACAATAATCCGGAGTAATGTTTGAGAATTTCATCTCACCTTAAAATAATTGTCTTTCATATCATATAAAGAGGAAAATATTTTAGAATTTAGTATATTTTATGTCTGTTTTGAGAATTTCTTTTTCCTTTCGATTCATTCAAGCATTAGATGTGAGCAACAAAACAATACAAAACAAAACAGAATGAAATGGTATTCATTAAACTTTTCCTATAAATCTATGTATTTTGAGACAGAGTTGGCCAAAAATAATGTTCTGACACCCAATCGACTGCACGGATAAGAAAACTGTGAATTACTGAATGCGATGAAAACATATCAATAAAAAAGTGTTCATCCCTTGCCTTTCAGTTTATGAATCATCCGAACAAAACAGTCGACAATATTTTTCAAACTTTTATCGCAATAAATATCAGTAGATTTTTATAAAAAAAATTGTTCCACACTTTTATTCTATCCTTAATTTATGAGTTGTTTCTACAGCAATGGTTATTACTTTTGTTGTTTCTAATTACTGGCCATAACTTAGACCGGCATTCAATGAGTTTTCAGTAGATAAATGAGCAAGCAACAAAAAATTTCATTATGTATAAACTCGAACATAAGCCCAAATATTAATTGAACATGGTATTAAATTTATTAATATATTTTTTCACTTATTTTGTATATATTTTTTTGTATACATTTTGTGAGGAAAGAAACGATTTTTCGGTTCAATCGAATCGATGGCTCATAAGTAGTGATATGAGAGACACGACTACTCGTATGGAAAGATGTCATCAATCAATCATTTATTTAATACTTCGATTTACATTAAATTATGTGTCTCTTAAAGCGTTTGACTTTATATATATAAAGAGGAAAACTCGATCTCTCGATATATCATTTCCTTAAATATAAGTATTTATTGAACACAAAATATATTAGAATTTAGTTCTGGTTTTTCGCAACGCTTTTAATTTTATTGATTTTTGAGACACTTTTAAGTAATAGTAGTTCTCATGAGTTATTGATTCAAATAAAGAAATTTAATTATCTTTAGATCCATAATATGCTGAAAATAAGCTTAAAATAGTGGTCTTCCAAAAGTGTGGACAAAGTTTGCAAAATATAATATAATTTCGGTTTTATTTATAATTTAATTTCTATGAATTGGAGGCCATTTGAAGGAAAACAATATTCAGTAATACCGGAGAACAGAATTAATTATGCAAAATGTGTGCATGAAATTAGTCCAAGGAATAATATTCGTGCAACTTTTGTATCGTTTCATAGCAAATCAAAAGAGGTTGTGCTGAGAAAGAGTGTAAAAATGCAAAACAGTTTATATTTAATGGCAGAGATTGATTCACTAATTAATTAATTTTGAGTCACTCCAACACAAACCAAAACACAACTGAAACAACTACTGATTCTTAACAACTAATTGGTTTAACATAATTAGACAAATGGTTCAAAAATATCCTTGGTATTATATTCAGGGCAATAAAACTCATTAGACTCAATGATAGAGTTTTAAAGTTTTCGTTTTTGTGGCCATACATTCAGTGGTTTGAAAGGAAATGTTGAATATTCTGTGCGCGAAACGCATCGTCTCTATTATGATTTCAGATGTAATATATGTTTTCAATTTTCAGTTTCAGTGCTTTGCCATCAAAAATATTGCATAAATATAATAACACATATTTTCTGTTAGTAGACATCAGTTATATAACAAAACATAACAATAATGACAATAATAATAATAATAAGTTTTGGACAAAATTTGCTCTAATATTGTAGATATACTCTAATCGTATCAATATTTTATTAGAATTCATTTCAGGGAAAATATATTTTTCTCATTCAGTTATTATAACTGTATATTAAAACAATAAAAATATGGATAAAACTCTAAACGAATAGAATATTGTTTTTCCTGAAATCATCTCTTATTTAAAACTCAAATTCATTAGAAGATAGCTTTTGGGTGTTATCTAATAGTCACTGAAAATCGATTAATATATTCCTCAAAACTAAAGTACAGTTTATCACTGAATGGCTGTCAGTCAGCAAACATTGACTTCGAACTTCAAATTAAGACCAGGAGTCTGGGCTCAGGCAAAAGGATAAGTGTTTCCTATTACTATTGATGGACTAAAATGAAGCTTAAATTTATAAGAGAATAGTGAGAGAAAGAGATTGTTTGGCAAAAGCGAGAGAAGGAGAGTTGGAGTAGAGCTGAGAAATAATAATATTGGTGTTCATCAAAGTCAGAGTCGACCAAATCCTGGGGTGAGATTTGGTCATTCATTGAGTTGTGTTCGCTCGTATGGCTTCTTCAGAGGAGCCAATTTCCTATTTGGGCTGTGCGTTCCCCGATCAGCCCCTTTCACGTAAAGCAATGACCATTGCATTTGAAGGAAAGTCCACGCGATCTGAATCACTAACAAGTCTTGCGATTCCCTTTTCATAGGTTTCCTAAAGGTTTAGGTTTTCTTATTCTTTTCATACTCAGACTTTCATGTCTTTTCATGTGAATTGTGTGACTTAGTTATTAACCACTGGCGGATACTAAACCCCAATAGTGGGCTCACTATTAAAATCATTGGACGTATAGATTGGCTCAAACTTAAAGTCTAACACTTCGTAAATACTAAAAGCCTTAAAATTTTACACCAGAACTGATTGATTGATGGCTTTCCCGCTTTGGTTTTAGAGAGAAAAACTTTTTCCGTTTAAGACTTTTGAGAAAAACTTTTAAATTGAAATTTTTTAGATTTTTAGACAATTTTTCTCAATCGACGCCAAAGTATTAAATAGGTTTTCAGGCGTTTTCGTGTTTACCCTCTCTTTGTGTACTTAATTTATATTTTTCTCACTATTTCTTAACAAAATTATCCAAACCTTTCGATTATAAATGAGAGATTGGGTCGGATTTATTGAATAAATGATGAAATACTTTGATAGGAGAGCCCCGATTCGTTCAGCCCTCTGTTTATATATAATGGAAGACTAGTAAAGAAAAAGTGATGATATTCTGGTCGAATATACTCTCATTTTTATGACATGACTCGGGAATCAAGTCTTGAAGTGATCATCAAATTTAATGAACTCCTAAAGTGGCGGAGCCTTAAGTCTATTGGATAACTCATCAGGAAATCAAAATATATGAAATGATATCTGGAAATGAAAACCAAATGATTTATTGGAACAAATGGATGAGACATCCAAACGAAAAAACCGACGAAAAGGAATAATACACAAAAGATGACTGGAAAAGACTTTTTCCTCTAAGAAGTCAAGGTTGGAGTCAAATGATGTCAAATGATAAATGACTTATCGATTAATTTGTTTAAGAGTTTTCTTTTGTATACTCTTTTCAGAACTCGATTTTGAGCGAAACAATACTAAACACTAAAACATGAATACAATAGACGTCTTTCAGACACTTGACTCTTAACTATGAATGAAATTTAGGGTTTGAGCTAAAAATATGTACTAATTTAAAGCAAATGTTTGGTCTTTGAGGACAAGGTTTGCACTCTCAACACAATTACTCGATTGTTTGTCATCTCCTAAATATGTTATGGTATCAGTTGTCAGAGCTATCACTGGTAAAGATCGCAGATTTACATATGAATCACAGGAACACTAAGAATGAGTTTTATAAATAACTGTAAAATAGATAACCGATTATTCTCTCAGATAATAGCATACAATAGGATGTCTTTGTTGTGCACTTCTCTCTTCACGTCAGGCATTGATTCTTCCCTGACTTTCATTTGGTTGTCCTAAAGATCTCTTTTATGCGATCCGCACAACACATATAACCTGATAGTTGTGTTCATTGCTTCGCATTAACTCAAAACGAATGAAATCGTAACTAAATTGAAGTGAATGTAAAGAGAAGTGAAGAGATAGCCGTTATATGTTTGGCACAAATGTGTTCACAAATACTCCGATTATTAGTTAGAATTTTTTTCCCTCAAATTGCGATCTGAGTTTGAGTCCGACTTCCATTTACTCTCACTTTTCTCTCTGGAGATGAATAACATTTAGTTTTGAGACAACTCATTGAAAGAGTGAATGTAATTAGAAATGAAATACCGGTGTAACCCATCAACACATCAAAACATATTATTAGTATTACTTGTGTTGAATTCAATTTAAAAATAATAAATTTTGTTTCACAAAATGAAATAAAACATTGACTTAAATGTTTGACACAAACCAATGAGTAGTAATTTAAACAATTTATGGCTAATCTCTTGGCTTTAAATCTCTTTCCTCTGTTTGTTATTCAAAGTTGGATTTGATCTAATTTTTAGCCTAAAATACGAGTCTAAAAATACTATTTATGCTCTCAAACCAAAATATAATGGATTTTTATCTCCCAAACTATTGCTTTAAATTTGTCGGAAATATAGTTCATGTAAT
>JAQFZL010000332.1:0-17352 GCA_034695685.1 Galumna lanceata
ATCCTTTCACTCATTCACCGATCGTACGATCGTTGAGTCATTTGAGCGCATACGCAGACACTGGTGTTAGAGTCACACCAGAATACGTCACACCATAAACATGTTTTAAGGCACTCAATGTTAACGTCACCACATTTTCACATTTTAATACAGAGACCACAACCCAGGGAACTGACACACTTACCTTAATAACTAGAACATTTGAAGCAATGATCTTGCTAAACTCTAGCACATTTACTGCAAAGATAAGTCTACCTAGATGCTTAACGTTATAAGTTGAACATGCAAATTAATGGTTAAGATTTGTTTAAAAGATTTATTATATCTGATTAAACTCATATAATTAAACTAAATAAACTTAACAAGTGCATTTCCTTATAAAAGTGGTCACCCTTATAGTTGGTCGTCACTCTTATCCACGTATTACTATAGAACGGGGAAAGACCTAAAATACCTTCTCTTATAATGTTAGTACAAGAGTATCAATGAAATACTCAAACATTGAAATAGACATTCAAAGTACAAACCAATAGTAGAGTCAATAGTCGTCCGATATATGCCTCACAAGACTTTTAAAGACAAACAAAACAATTAAAATCCAATCAAAACATTAAATGATTCAAATGTTTATCAAATAAAAAGTTTCAAACATTTATAGAAAAGTTTCCTCATTTCGTTTAGAGCTTAACTTTTTTTCATTTAATAAAAATTAATTTTTGTTTTACAATTCAAACAATTTTAACCTCAGATTAGATTTAGTTCAGAATTTTCCTCGTTTTATATGAATTACTTATCATAATAAGATAAAAGTGACCATGGTTAATAATATTCATGATGGTCATAATGTTAATACTGTTGATGTTCAATGTGTTCAATATGTTAAATATGCTTAATTAAGGTCTTAAATGAAATCTTTCTAATTATAGGGATAAAGTGGTAATGAGCAAGTAATAAGCAAGCACATATTTGCTTTTTAGATTGTAGGCTGATGCCCCAGGGTAAATATAAAGAACTGACACATTCCAGAGTAGAGATTAATAAGATTATTAATAGATTGACTGATTTGTAGGCGATTCTAATATTGAATCACTTATACCAAGATTTAGAACTCATTTATCAGCTAAAAATAGTAACTAGTAATAAGTTATAAGTAGCTAGATCACTTTCCTTGCTTTCATTATTTTGTCCGAAAAGATTACTATATGTTTAACAAATCAACAACAAATTAAAGATATATATTAGCTATATTAGCATGCTTATTTATCTCTTAATGTGTGTCTGAATTATATTATCATGCACATTTCATTCTACTATAGTAGTATTAAAAGTATTAAAACTTTGGCCTCAAATCATTTTCAGATATTTTTATTTGATTTATATATTAAACTAAAAATAGAAATAATTGAATCAATTGTTGAAAGTGTCAGTCAATGTCTTATTTTAAATAAATTTCGAAACCATTTTCATGAGAATTATTCTCAAATATAAGTAATAATAAAAATTTTATTAACACTTAATAACATTTCGTTATTTAAATCAGTTAATTATCATAATATAAATAGTTAATTATTATTCAAACTTAATAAGTAAAGTTAAATATTCTTACTAAAAAAAGTCACCTCATTTTTATTATCTTAATTATGATGTAATTTAAGTGATATTAAGTGAAATAAAACTTTTACTTTTGAGGTGAATCTGTGTTTTAGTTCCTTTTTTGGTAAATAACTACTAATTGAGTCTCTATTTATGAAATATAGTAAAAACCTTTGCGTCAAATCTATGATAATTTCTCACCAAATCTTTCGATATAAGGGAACATACGATTGGTGTGACGCCCGACACAACTATAACTCACGCTTTTTTCTATCAAACTTTTTATATAAATATTGTTTAACAACGATTCTTTGTTTAACCATGGTTGTTTTTATTTATTAAATAATATGAACATCTCATGTAACTTATCTTTAATTTTAAGGTTATTTATGTTTATATAAATAGGTTTATAAGAAAATGTTTATAAACTAAATTATCATAAATTTCAAGTCAAATAGACTGCAGATTTGTCACCTTGATATTAGAGTCACCTTGACCGTATCAAATAGCAAAGAAATTCCATTTGTTTACACAAATTCAAACTAAAGAGAATATTTTACGTCAAATCTTGAAATTAACCAAGCTATTACCAATTTAAATTTCTAAGCAAATTATTTTTGGTAATCTTTATTTCGCAGAAATACATATTAAATGCATAAGACATACCTATTGGAATGAAAATCATCAAAACACCAAGATTATTTATTAAAAACATCCGTTTTAAACAGAATTTGAAAATAACTGAATAATTGAATTGTTTGTTGTTTTAAACGAATCGTTAAAAATAGATTTAATTATAATCTAATCAAAGAGAAGTAAAGACTCGTTTCTCATTGAATAAAATCAAGCAAATTATAGTCTGGTAACTGATAGTTCTTCTCAAAGCAGTCTAAATCCATTCTAAATCCGTCAGGCACTATGTTCTTGTTAATTTTAAATCAACAGCTTCTTTATATGCGTGCGTTTCATAATGATAATTATCTTGGTAAATGTAATACAAAATAAATCAAAAGTTATTTAAAATATGTTATTTGTGTTACACTACTACTTCTTAAACTACTTTTGTTTTTATAGTTTGAGGCAATCTTTAGCTCCGGAGGGAATCACACAAAGTTTTAAAGATTTAATTTAAATAGAAATCCATTTGACTTTATTTTCACACATTTTATTATTTCTCTTTGATTTCTATTCTTTGATTTTATTCAATAATTTAATTTTGAGATAAACACCTAAAATGTGATTTTTCTTCTTTTCTTTCAACACTAAATTTTTTATTTGTTTAACTCCTCATTATAAGATAAAATAAAATTGTACCTGATAAAAGTTAAACAATTAAGAGGACGTTTTTATACATACGGACCTCTACTCAATAAATTACTGAATACAATAAATTGTTTATTCAATATAATTGTGTTATTATTTATGAAATCAAAATATAATTTGATATCAAAACAATTGTTCTAAAAAGAATTATATCGTTATATAACTATTGAAACTTATTTTCAAAATCTTTTCATTGAATGTAATATAAGTTTTTATTAAAAATATGTTTAAATTGCGATCAAAATTGTTTTTCAATTAATTACATCAGAATTTTAACGATATTTTGTTCGAGTATTGACTAACCATTAAAGAATGACCTTGATAAACAACTTTCTAACCATTTTTTATTGCGACATACATTTAATGATTTTAAGTTAAATCAATCGTCATTTAATTAAAAAGTCAGTAATAAATAATTAGGAATTGGATTACAAACGATAAGATTTCCATAAATTGGATACTTATTAGAAATAAGTCGGTTTTATCACCTGACAAAAATTGGCAATGACTTTACCTAGAAAATTCTACATATAATTAGTAATCAATACTTGTCCACTTTATTCTCAAATACCAGGAATTGGAACTCTTGTCTATTCCTCTTTTTTTTATATTAGACTATCCATCAAATAAAGTTAAAAACTTATAAATTAATTAAAGTCTTAAAATTTATGTTTTTGTCATCAAATTCGACCGCTTTTCACGATTTTATGAAAGAGACGACAAATTTTGAGTTAAACTCAGTTATCTTTATAGATAAGTTCTGGAGATAATTAGTTAAGACTATCCAATCTTTTGGGTTCAGATAAAACTCGTAATAGTTTTTTGTCTCTGAAATTATAGATTCAAATGTTTTAAAAAATATAAACTCTTTTAAAAATACTCGAAGACATCAATAATTTAATATTTGAGCCAAAATACAATTTCATAGAAATGCTAACAACTATAGCGCCTCTAAAAACATTTAAATAAATACTGAGTTATTAATTATAAATAATAAGAAAAGCGATTAACTAATACTACTTAAGATTAAGATTTACTATATTTCATATTTAGTAATTAACTAGCTAAAATTAAATATGATAATTTGAGCTTGCAAATATTTCTGATAATTACTTAGAAGAAGATTCTCGTTTTCGAACCTGGCCGATTCAAAAGATCTTGGTTTCTATCGAAAACCTATTACATGTAGAATTGAATAATGCAATTATATTTGGCCGACGGGCATCTCACTATGAAATATTAGGCTTATTAATAGTAGAAATTAAACCCTAAATAAAGATAAAAATTGATTTTTTATCAATAATTCTATTGAAATATTAATTTCCATTATTTTTTATGACTAACATTTACATCAATAGTTTAACATTTGAAATATTGAAGTTAATTTGTGTTTTAAAAAAAAGTCCAAATTTAATCTTCATTTAAAGCTTTAATTTCTGATTTTACCAAGCCAAATATTTCAAAGCTAGATACCCGTTTGCCAAATATGATTGCATTATTCAAATCTACATGTAATAGGCTTTCGATAGAGACCAAGATCATTTGAATCGGCCAGGTTTGAGAATCTCCTTCTTAGTTTTTTAGTAATTAAGATAATTAAATGAGAATCAAACCAATAAATTTGGGTTTGTCTCATATGTTTACCACCAGTGATGGTTTTGATGGCCTCTATTCACCACTGATTCACTCGATGACGATATGTCCAGAGACGGTGAACTGGACTCAGTTCGAGAGGGACTGAGATTAGTGGCAATGGGACTACTAATATGTTGTTGAATGGAATGCGCCATAAATTTTTGACAATCATCTGAATGAGTGCTATTCTGAGGGACAATCGCCGCATCGTTCCCTATGCAAGTGTTTACAACATATCTTTGTGGAGGAAATGCCATCAATTGGTGGGTTTCTGGAGACGGACTCTGATAGTGATGACCGTTGTATGCATTAGTCATTTGATATCGCGGCGGATAATTGCTGTTGTGATAACTCTCGTGATTGTGATGGTTATGGTTGTGGTGATGATAATAACTGCGTAGAGATTCAGCGAATTGTCGGTAGGATTGCGAGGAATACATCGAGTGATCGATCACTCCTTCATTGCCTTTAAATTAAAGAATTTAAATATTAAGTTGAGTTTTGGGCAGTTGTTTGCTGTGGTAACACATTATTATCAGAAATGGCAAAAGGTCTCAATATTTAGGGGATATTTCAACTCTTTTCGTCTTAAGGGGGTATTTAGGAAAACACTTCTATTGTTAGAGGGCTTATTCTAAGGGGGTATTGACTATTGCAGTGTCAGCTATTATATGGTGAGACAACAGTAATGGTCAATTAAATTGGGAATAATTATTAATAAATTCAAATATTTTATGTAATGGTGTAGTAATATAATCTATTTTAAAAATTATTCAAAAACTGTTTAACCAATTTATTCTGTTAAAAGCATAATAAAGGGTCACTTCGGAATTTTTTTTACCAAGGTGACCAAATTTTTAGTTTGGTTCCAATATGTGAAAACGATACATACAAGACACAATATTTTGGTTTATGATTCATAACCCTGGGTAAATTTTAAAAATGTGCTGAATAAAAAAAAGAGTTATATTTGAATTTAGTAAGAAATCAATAAAATTCTAAGATTTAAAAGAGAAAATTGAATTCTATAACTAATAATCTATAGGTTATAGAATTCAATAGAATTTGTTGATATGTTTAAGACTAAAAATTTGAGTTTGAGTTTCGTTTTAGAATAAAACATATTATAAAAACATCAAGATTAAATTACAATTGATTTTTATATATTCATAAGATTCTGAAATTCTAAGCAAAATTTTGTTGAAAATAAAACTGATAACAATTTGGTGAATTCACAAGAAAATTCATGGAAATTCAAATGTCCATGGTCATAAGCATCTGAAATTCTTTACGATCTTTAAAATGAAGCCAAAATGGTTTTATATGAATTTCTAAGTGAAAGGATTATAGCTATGAGTAAAGAAGAAATTCTTGGAATGTATTTGAATCTAGATTATTTTATATATTTTATAGCCCACAAAATATTGAAATTCAATTTCATTAAAATTTCTCAAAATTCTGATCTTTTAATATAATAGTCATTTACTTCAATAACTTTACTATAATTTGATTGAAAATTAAGATTAATTACTAATTTGTGAAACTTTGCTCATTAAAGTGGTAATAAAGTAGCATGCTTAGTTATAATAAGTAAAGTGAATTACTTCGAAAGAATGCAATTTGAAAACAATTTGTAAGAATTAATCTTTAAAACAATTGACGAAAAGCCTTAAAGTGATCGGAAGGGATATTCCAATATAATGTCTGATCGATTAGATTACTCTTCAATAAACTGAATCTAAATCTAATAATTGATATAATCATTAGAATGCCTTTCGATAGAACAGCACTACTGGACTACTGCTTTTAAGATTACCTGTTGCTGATAGCGGTGGATATGGAGAGGGATAGAGTACTGATCGTTGTGTCGGTGAATTTCTACCACCATCTTCGAGACCGAGTGAACCCATCATTCCGTTTGGTGGCTGTCCGTAGTGTCCAAATGGTGTGTTGGGCACTATTTTAATGGTACGCCTTCTTCGAGTTCGAATGGATTCCTTTCTCATGGCTGCGGGTCTATTGACTCCATTCAAGCGAAAGTAAAGTCCGCAGGCATTGCATACGGAATCGCCGACAGCATTCCTGCGCCACATCGATGTAGTCTTAGTGCCACAGTTGGCACACGTTAGGCCTACCCTACGACTTGTTGAAGATAGTCGACGCACATTCCTCACAAGTGGTCTGTGGGCTCCATTAACACGTTGATAGAGACCACAAGCATTACATAAGAACTGTTCGGCACCAAATCTCCGCCATAAAGGGGTACAAGTCGTGTGACAATTATAACATTCTCTGTGCTCTAATTGTTCTTCTGTTGTTGTCATTGTTGTCATTGTTAACGAAGTCTGAGTTATCATCGGCGGGACTGAAGGTAAAGGCTGTGACGGTAGGGAATGACTTAAAGAATCGGTAGTCATTGGAGGTAAAGGAGGAGAGGATTCGATCTTTTGCATCATTTAATACTTATTAAATGAAAACTTATGAAATGTTTATGAATTTCAACAAAGTTTTAAACAAATTAAACACAAATGTATTACAAAATTAATGTTTAACTAATCTTATGGTCAGTTAGTCTTAACCGACGAATAGATGAAAATACTATTCATCAGAACAGATGTGATGACACTCTTATGACATCAAAGTTTTCTTAGTTTTTGAAACTTTTTTCATAACTTTTTCAATACTTTTGTGAAACCAATAGATTTATGAGTTATTTAAGAATTATTGAGAGTTTCATCGATTAAGAAGAGGTCCTCCACTCACAACAATATAAATATCGTTAGGGATGTCCGTATGCATCGTAAAGGTGTTGCCGACTCTTAAACAAGAGAATTGTCTTATTAGGCATTCAATTAAATAATAGTTAAATAACAACTAATTTGTCGGCAAATTTGTCTCATATATATATGGGGGGCGTTTGGGTTGGGTTGGGGGACATCCAATACATTAGTGGGTGATTTCATTACATTTAGCTCCGGACTATTGGTATGATTGAAATAACTGATACATTTATAATGAGAATATAAATATAAAAACAAATTTTGAATCGATTTCTTCTTTAATGTCAACAATTATTTTTGAATAATAAAATTTGAATCAGAAATTAAGAGAAAATGAATAATAAAACTATGACTATAAGGAGTGCCAATATTTCTACGACTCTTCATTAGGTAAAAATTATTTGATTATTCAAATTAAACTAAAATATTAATAAATGTTTGAGTCTTTGCTTTTAAAAGTTTAATTTGATTTTAATAGTGAACAGAAAATTAGATAAAAGCATTTTTATTTACTTTAGATAAATAAATATGTTCTAGCAAAAAAGTATTTATTCACTCAGCTTAGAACTTTAAACTAAATGGATTGTGTGCAATGAGGCAGGCCAGTTTTTTTTCGAGTTTTATTTTATTTGGTGAAATGTCATTTTTGCAGTAATTTTTCAAATTTAAAGCCGGAGCTGTTTTTAAACAATTTTGAATTCTTTCTTAAGTTTTTCTTATTCTTTATTCGTTTTAATGAGAATTTTTAGAAATTTTTTTATAGAAAAATGTCAACACTTAAGACATAAGACATAAACTTGAGTCAAAAATAAAGAAGTCTTAGACTAAGAATAAAAGTTTGTTTATTTGAGTGAATGGAAAAGTAGTAAAAAATAGTTCCGTTTTTGTGGACAATAAAATTTTAAGTTTAATTCTTGTGTTGATTCCAATCAATTAAAATCACATAAAATCTCTCATCAAATGATAAAAAGATTTTTTTTGAAAAATGAAGTGAAAAGTAGAGAACATTCACAAAATCAACTGAAAAATGACGATAAAGTTTTTGGTCAAATAAAAGGTCATTAAAAATATAGTTTTAGTGCAGAAAAACTGACGAATAGAGAGATGTTATCTAAATGTGTCTTCTCTTATAAAGTCTTGACTTTTACTAAGAATAATATAATAACCATTAAAATGAATGACAAAGTGATAAGTCTTGCGATAAAAGCAAATTAAATGCTTTTAAGGTATTTCTGGTCTTTTCTTTACCGCTCAGATCCATATCCATCTCCGCCTCCATTTAAATGAGTGCTTTCCTCAAAAGACACTAAATTCAGTTTATTGATTAGTTGAAGCACTTCTTTAAAAGTTGATGGTTTAGGCCTAACCTCAAATTCAAACATTTATTGATATTTGGGAAGATTATCACCGCATAACCAACTTATTAATAACGAACAAAGAATTTACGCCTAAGATTTTTATCATCACTTAATGCAGTTATTCTTAATTAGATATTGTTTTAACTATAACTCAATTAAACCAATTGGACTGCAGTTTAATCCTGTTATCCGGGTATCTCTCCTACATAATGTAATTACTGCGATAGTTATGAATTGCAAGTTTACTTTTGTTGATTTGGAGGCAATAATTATTATTAGTTGGTATTAGTTGCTTGCTTATTTGCTTAGTTTTTAAAATAATGAGAACAGTTTTTTTTTGTATAAAAGATAAAAAATTAAGATCTGAAAATGTTGGGTTGGGCTCAAATTCTACAACCTTTGATTTGTAGTAATGGTAGTAATATTAAAATGAGCATGGTGATCATCAAATGTTTCAACTATTCTGTGAGACTTTTTACTCATTTGTTCCCAAAAACTGGAATTTCTGTTCATCGATGCGATAATTTGAGGGATTATTTCTTAATAACGATTCGAAAGTAGTGTTAGAATTCGATGCCTTTAGTTAATAGAAAAGTAAAATAGTGTTCGTTAAGAGACGACCCCTTAAATGGTGGCAAACGTTTTGTCACTAAAGCGACTCAAAACTCAAACCTTTAATTAATTTTAAATAAACCGATAATTGCTTTGATTTCAACAAATTAAGGTATTATTAATGAACACAAATAAGGATTTTAATTAGTGAATGATTTGTTTGTGTAGAGGACTGGCGGTGTCCACTGTATTGGCCTCTGAAGACATGTCGTCGTCTGAAGAGGTTTCATGGATTTCATGGTTTTGTGGACTCAGAGGTAATGAGTACTTCTGCGAAGTGGACGAAGACTACATTCACGACAAATTCAATTTGACGGGACTTTCGGAGTCCGTTCCTCACTATAGACAAGCGTTGGATATGATATTAGATTTGGAACCCGACGACGAACTCGAGGAAAACCCCAATCAGGTCTTCTCTCCATATTTTGTTATATAAAACTAATGATTTGTAACTAATGGTGTGTATAATAGTCTGATTTAATTGAGCAAGCTGCTGAAATGCTCTACGGGCTAATCCACGCCCGTTTCATTCTGACCAATAGAGGTATCGCCCAAATGATCGATAAATACCAAAACGGAGACTTTGGTTACTGTCCGCGAGTCTACTGCGAGAACCAAACGATGCTTCCGATAGGACTGTCGGATTTGCCGGGAGAGGCAATGGTTAAACTTTATTGTCCCAAATGTATGGACATATATAACCCGAAGTCGTCGCGACACCATCACACCGACGGCGCATACTTTGGCAGCGGTTTCCCGCACATGTTATTTATGGTTCATCCGGAGTATCGGCCAAAACGGCCTATAAATCAGTTTTTCCCTCGACTTTATGGGTTTAAAATACATCCGTTGGCGTATCAGCTCCAACAACAGGCGGCCAATAGCTTTAAAACACCCGTTCGGCCCATGGCTTACAATAATGGCAAACGTTAGGCTAATTCAATACAATTTTCATATTTAGTGATAAATTCTAAATTCAGTTTAAATTTAACTCAAAGTCTTATCGAAGTTAATGACTGCAATCGTTTTTAACACTTTTTCTAAAAAACAATTTTCATTTCAATTCTTTTGAATCAAATTATAGAAAAAAATGAAACTATTGTTTGCACTAAACATTCATTCCGTTATTTTGTCTGATATTTAATTTGAATTATGGCTAAAATCGATTGTATTTAATTTCAATAAATATTAATTTAAACCCATTAGTGAAGTCTCTTAATTGGATATTCATTTTATTCCTTAGCTTTGATTCTAAGGTATGGAAATAAGTGAATCGATGGACAATTGCTTTCAATTGTTTTAAAAGATTTTAATGGAAAACGAATTTTGTTATAAAAGCACAAAAACTTTAATCGTTGATATTTTGTGCGAAAATCACAGATTAAAACAATTTTAGGTAAAATCGTTTAGTATTTTTTATAATAAAAATTCAGTTTTAAAATTGATTTAACAGTTTTGTTATAAATAAAAATAAAATCAAAATTAATTAGTTTAGAGTAAAATCGCATTTTCTTTAAAATTGAATTATTTTACGAATTATGACATTTAAAAACTTAATGAATCCTTAATAATGAGTAATAAATTCAAATAATTTCTTAAGTAATATAGCAATGATTAGCACTGTTTTGTTAACAATTTTCTCAAATAATACCAATAATACTCTTTCTGATCGATTCATAACATTATCTCTCTGGGAGTCTATCGTTTGGAATCGGGTCCCGGCGTTTCTCTCGACAGAACCTTTTGTGTGACGGCCAGTCCCTCTGTTGACAATTTGTACCACAATATCGCGTTTGTTGGCAGCGGCCACATATGGAGAATTGCCTTGGCTCTTTTTCTATTCGAACTAATTCAATATATTATAATTAGAGAGTCATTCAAATAAATTAAAGACTGACCACAAGCGGGATAATGACATTCGTAGTAATTTGAGTCGTCTTTTGAGTTAAGAAAAATGATTTAAATATGTAATTACTAATTGAGGAGTGTTTACATACCGTCCTCATCGACCAGATCTCCGTTTGGATCCACACATTTATTCTTTTCGACAAACGATGACTTTATTCCAAACAAAATCTTATTCTTAATATTGAAATAATGTTTAAGTAATAATTACATCAAAGTTGTGTTCGGGCGGCAACTGTTGGATCGCACAATAGTAGAGCGACAGGTGCTGGTCATTGGTTTTATTTGTGCGCCAAAGACAGCTGTACCAGTTATATGCCTCAGGTCGTGGAATTAGTTGCAGGTTATCAACTCTATTATCCATTGATATGTGGTTCTTATGTACGACACGCAACGAGTCGGGGATATGTCCGAAATGTGATTCCCTTTTTTTTCAATAAAATATCGATTAGTTTATAAAATGAAAAGTGATCCGGAGTTTAAGTACCAGATCACGTCCTGTAAATATCGAGCGGAAGATCTGCGACCATTTGAAAAAGCATATGCAAAGACAACGGCTCCGTTACCGGTCCGATCGATTTGTAGTCGCGCCTAATTTGATAGTAAAGTTATTCTATAAATGCTATTCATATGTAATTTTGTGCTAATTTTATGCTATTCTCTAAGATTTAAAAGTCTATAAAAGTCTATAATTAATTCATTTGAATGAAAAAATTGAAATAAAATTGAGATAAAAACAGATTAGATGTGAATTATAGCACTTTTTGAGAATCGATATTCAGTTTTGTTTGTCATTAAAAGCATAGGTTTTCGTATAAAACAATCTTCAAATCGATAAGATGTTAAGACATGCGATGAGTGAAGAAATGCTTTTTTTTTGACTCACTTCGAAGCTATACTCCCGCGCCAGTACTATGTCCTGTTCATCCAATAGCGTATATTTGAGCTAAACATTAAACAATAAAAAAATTTCAAATCTTTGGATTTCCCTTTTTTTTTAGTTATTAAGCGTAACATTTAATGGTTTTATGTGTGGATATATTTATGAATGTTTTCAGACAATATTGTCTGAAATATAAGTCTCGACTCTATTGTAAGAGTTGTATGACCTCTGGTTTAGTCTCAAAACAGTTATCGATTTATACAAAAATCAGTGATAGTGAACCAAAAGTAGACAAAACAGAGACATAACATGAGTTTCACAAATTTTCACAAATATGTTGGGGTTATGCCTATCAATAGTTATCACTTGAAATGTTAATAGACATAACATAACTTAACTTGATCATTTCATCATTTTACTGATTAAAACATTTCTTTAGTTGTGCTCTTTTATAAATAAAGTGAACAAAAACTAAATAGTATTCATTTCGCTTATTCTGTTCTAATCGTTATTCTGGATTCAGAGCCAATAAATGAGAGAAAAGAGACATTGAGAGGGAGAGAAAGAAAGAGAAGGAGAGAGACATTAACAACTGATGGATGCATCGGATGGAGAAATAGACGTTCGTATCTCTAAATATTGCCTAAAATGTATTGGTTTAACGGTTCGGATCAATAAGGCTTTAGTATAGCAATAGTAGAGCAGATCCAATGCTAGACACACGCAATGCACAGAATAAAAGGACAGAAGAGTGAGTGCTCTAATATAACTATAGACTACATAAATATAAGATGCAATGGTTAGCAATGGATAGCAACCAGAAATCAATGAATAGCAACACTTCTGCACTCATACTCTTTACTCTTAGATCTTATGTTAGTTTGCAATTGATTTCAGTCCCAACACAACAACCAATAGATGAAAGTCGATATAAGAGACATATTAAGACAAAACTAAAATCATTTTTGATTATTGCGATCAACAGAAGACCTGAAGATTTTCATTGAAAATCTCATCGAAAAACAAAAGTCAATACAAGTTTCCATTAATTTTGTTTTGAGAATTACATCAAAATATTGCATTCAATGCATTGAAATGAGAAATGAAAACACTTTTACAGTAAAACTGAAATTCTGGTGAAATAGCGCTACAAAAAGATTAACGTTTGAAGAAAAGCAGTGAAAGAGAGCGGAGGAGAGGGAGAGGCAGTGCGACACATATAATAAAAGAGAGAAGGGAAGAGAGAGAAAGAGGGAGAGAGAAAGAGAAAAGGAGAGAAAGAGAGAGAGAGAGAAAAGGAGAGAAAGAGAGAAAAAAGGAGAGAGAGAAGGAGAGAGAGAAGGAGAGAAAGAGAGAGAAAAGGAGAGAAAGAGCGGGAGAGAGAGAGAGGGCAGAATGGAGATTATATACAACGAAGTAGACGATTGAAAAGCACGGCATAAACTGTAAGAGGAATGACCTCAACAGTCAATACTAAGTGTAGATCGACTTAACGCTAACCGAACCGAAAAACGAATCGAGACTTCATTTTTAGTATTTGAAAACTAACGAAATAAAGTAAATGTTAGATACCTTTCCAGCGGCCCGTCCCAGTCGGACAATACCCAGTTTGACGCCCACTGGCCATAATTCTGGTGAAGATGTCTGTGACTGAGTCGTTGACGAACTCAAGTCCTTCATTACAGACGCTTCTCAAGTATTGTGTTTATGATATTGTTTTGGATTCACCAAAAGAGGATTCACTTCTTGTGTCAGTCGATTGACTCGTATTGAGTGGTTAACCTTCAAATAAGAGGCGAATTATTTAATAGTTTATATGAAAAAGTGAACTCCAGTTTAAGGCACATATAATGAGAGGATATGAATAGCAATAGCTCTGGCGTTGAGAGCACAGAGGAAATGGACAGGACTTGTACTTCAAAAAATGTTGTGCGACTTGTGCTAAGCCTAAAGGTTACGGATAAGAAGGAGAGAGCGTTACCGGCAAAACAAAAAAAGAGAAGAATTAAACTAAAATATCAAATCAAGAGTTGATTTTCAACTTTTAAGCACAACATTAACACCAATAGCACAGAATAGCACAGCATAAGCACTATTATATCGTATAGCATGAGAAATGCATTTCAAGAAGATTTTCAGTAAACTTTGAGTGCAATTGTAGTGAAAAACTTATGCATAAAAAGAGTCAAACTTATAGTCAATGACCAGAGATTTTGTCAAAAGTTTTGTTCAAATTTAGAGTATTTCCTTTTAACTCAAATCATAAGTATCTCAAGTATTGGAAATTTAGAGTTAATACAATCAGTGAAAATAGTCGGTCAATGAGTGTCAGACACTCAGAGAGTGATTAGAATGCAATCAAAGGAGAGATAATTATCAATAAAATGGCAAACAATAAAACAAAAGTTTTTAGATTAGAAGCAAAGATCAGTGGCCTTACATTTAAAGCTTCTGAACAATAGTTGTTTGAGTGAACGGCATATATATCCCAAACACGTAATACTTGGTGTTAGTCGACAAACGTTGAACAGCACATCTGTTCCCGTCTCTGTTGGACTGTTTTTCTCGGAGTGAAGTCAATTCGAGCCACCTTTTAGTTAAGCGTCTGACACAATGTGAGGGCATATCCTCTCATAGACGCAAATCCTCTCCACATAGTTGTTAGCAGTGGTTGAGTCCAAGCAAACGGAGTGAACCTTACATTCTGTGTGTGTTTATGACATCAAACTATGCGTACTATCATTGCTCGCAATGCACTCCAAACACTCATTTATCTATCGATTGAATACAATGCTATGAACTTGAATTCATTGTTCACTAACAGAAAACTATACAAAACTACTCTTCAATTCCATAATTCTATAATTTGAGTAATAATTTCACTTTTAGGCGATTCACTCATTCCTTGTTTCCTATTTTATAACTTATTTAATACCTTTGGTTGTTAGCCATATGAGAGTCGATGTAGTCATTCCTTGCATGTGACTCAACAGTTGCTAATTAGTTGATTAAGTGATTTATAAAAAAAAAGTAATTTAAGTCTAGATTCTAGACTCTAGAATATTAGCGTTTATAAGTCAATACACAAATAATTATTAGGTTTTTAGAAATATATTATTTTAGAGAAGAATTTATTGATTTTTGGTTTTTCAATGTTTTATGTCTGAAATGCAATAAAATTCTTGAAATATATATTTTCCAAATAATTTCTTCATAGAATTGTCTAAAGTTTGCAGACATTTGGACGAAATATCGATTTAATCTGAAGTAACTCTACTTAAGTCAATCTCTATTCAATTTCTTTAATCACATTTTATTTGCTGAAGAGGACAGCCTTTCCTTTTAGTAATTCAGTCATCTGTTTAGACTCAACTTTAGAGTTATTTGCCTGAAGTTCACAAAATAAAAAACATTTAATTAATTGCTTTGATTTTTGTTTGATTTGAAACAAACGTCACATAATATAACCCAAACTCTATTTAAATATTGAGAATATTCTGTCATTTCTGAGAATATATTTATGTCTTTTCATATTTTATTTAAGGAAATAATTTCGAGAAAGTATTCTAAACATCAATAAAACTATTTTTTATAATATTTTTTTGAGAGAAAAATGAGTTATTTTTTAGAAAAGAAGATAAATAAACAATAAATTGACAAAACTATTGATCAAAAGTTGGTAAACCAAATAATTGCGGTTCAAATTCCAATAGAGAGGGAATGATAAGAGTGGCGTTCCTTTGAGTGCACTTAAACCTAACGTCGGGAACCATAACGCATTGCATGCCTGCACTGACAGCGCCGTCTACTCCCAAACCCGAATCTTCAAATACGAGACAATTTTGTGGATCAACCGAAGGATTAAATCTATTGGCAGTAATTAAGTAGACGTCTGGCGCCGGTTTCGGTCGCTTCACTTCTTTGTCATCGCGAGTAAACACTATATGGGAGAAGTAATTCCCGACTTTGAATAGATTCTGATATTGGGATGTCTTGATCTTAAAGGACTCGAGTGTACTTCCGGTGGCGATTGCCATCGGAATGTTGTGTGCTTTCAGGTGTTTGATCAGTCGTTCCACTCCAGGCATGAGTTCACAGTTTTCCATCTCTTTATAATAAATCTGTTTTTCGAGTTCTCGAAACTCCTTAACATTTATCGGAAGTTTGGTTTCATCGATAATCACTTGTATTCCGCGCTCGACTTCCATTCCCAGTACTTTTTCCTGGAGTTCTAAACTGTACTCATTTACACCTAAAGTCGAATTTAATGAAATTATATTTTAAATTATTCCCAAATCATTAAAACTTCAAAAATTCATTTTTTATAGACTGTATCTAAAGCTTGAATTTTAAAAGAATTTTATTTTTTTATATTAAAAAATCCTTAAAAAAATTATTGCGAAAATAAATTCATTTCTATATTAACCCTAAT
Organism: Galumna lanceata; assembly: GCA_034695685.1. NCBI lineage: Eukaryota > Metazoa > Arthropoda > Arachnida > Sarcoptiformes > Galumnidae > Galumna > Galumna lanceata. Next base: position 16,522 of record JAQFZL010000332.1, read on the forward strand.
CTTTAAAGAAGAGGTCATTTCACTGATTTGACCTCAAAAACAAATATTAATTTAAAGTTTATAAATTAAAGTCTAACCAAAAGCGCAAACTTTGGAGTTACAACTTTTTAACTTTTTTTTTAATTATTGGAACTAAATATATAGAATACAAACCATATCTCTTGAGGAGAACATCGATGGCTTTGGCGAACAGCACTTCACTGTTGATTAGTAGTCCGTCTAAATCGAAGATGACATGAGTGACCGGAGAGAACTTCCTTTCAGGCATTTTAGGAATAAAAAAGTTTTCAAATATATTCTCAAATCAATTAATCAAATAATTTGATATCTGAATGAAAGCAATAGTTAAGTAAGAAATGGGAAAACTTCTCACCAAATGGTCGAATCAGTTCCCGATTATTAAATCATTTATGAAATGGCCTTCGATTCACTCCAAATCAATAAAATAACTTTTGATAACTTTTTTTGGCGATAATTATTTCTAAGATTAAGTAATAGAGAAGAGAAGAGAAGTCATCATTTTATTCGAAATCCTCTAAACTTATCGAAAGGTCGAACCAATTCATTAATCAATGAGAATATCAACTGATTTACTAATAATTTGTTTATGATTTTGATATAGTTTTGATTAAAACACTTTGAAAACAAGGCCTACAAATCAGTTGATTAACTGAATAATAATCTGAATTCAAAGGAATTTTCAAATACTTGAAATAAAATTCAATAAAATATTCAATAATTTCTTATATTTTAAAGATTTATTTTAAAGAAAATTAGAACTTTAATTAAAAATATAATTAAAATCATTCGTAGAATCAAAATTACAATAAT
>JAQFZL010000333.1:0-17345 GCA_034695685.1 Galumna lanceata
ATCGCTATAGAGTTATTTTTTTATTAAATAGTGATTAAACGACATTTCTTTAATTATAGGGTGCAATAAAAAAAGATTGTCGCAGATTTTGAATAACTCAAAAACTACTCAACCGATTTTAATATTTCTAAAAAGTTTATAAAAATGGTATAAACGGTAGTACTTTTAAAAGATTAATCAAATAAACATAATTAAAACTTCAAAATAGAACAAACGCGAAACACTATACCCCAGAATAGACCCTTTCATTCAATTTAAATATTTTCAGTTAATCAATCACTTAGTGGTTGTTTAATTTGACGCCAAAATCAATTAAATCAGTGAAATAAAAAAGTAGAAAAGTATCGTAAATTTCTGTACAAAAAAAATATTGAAATCAATCAAATTGTTCACAAAATAACTCAAAAATCATTTTCATATTTATATGAATATCAACTCCATAGACTCCAATGTTAAGTCAATTTTGTAAGAGTTTTTAATTATGTTAAAATGTTTCAGTAGAAATATTTCTTAATTTATATAAATCAGTAAATGTAGTGTAGTCTTTGTCCTTAAACCTTGTTTTTAATAATTTGTTGGATTTGTTGAATATAAAAATTTTCAATGAAGTTTACATTCATAGTAAATATTTCTTAATTTTCATCTTGTTATTCGTTTATCTTACTCCTATTACTCATTGTGTAAAATCAACTTCAATTCATTAGTATTTATTTCATGAATTTTTTCTATTACTATAAATTTTGAGACCCGATATTTGGGTGAAAGAGATTTATTGCTGATTTTCATTAACTATATAACAAACTTTATTATATGAGTTTAACCATTTTTAATGAATAATAGATAGTTTTGAGAGAAAAAACTTTGTTTTTAGCAGTGATGGCAAAGAGGTATATCAACCTTTCGGTCCCTTAAAGTTTAATTTATAAGAAGAAAAACATTTATTTAAAACAATTCAAATTAAAGTTTTTTACTTTTAATTTTAACATTACTTTCACTCACATTTGACTCCATTTTAATTGTTTTTAAAATTTTATTGCATTAAAAGCAATATATGAGACAATGTTTTCAAATTTTTAAAAAGATTTACAGATTTTCATAAACTTTTTGAAAACATTTAAATGTAGAACTCTTTATGTATCTCAAGGGTTTAGCCAAACTTTAACGGGAATCCCTTCCCTTCCCTTAACGATACTATTCCCTTTTCTTCCCTTCCTTTGCTTTTATTTTACTGACCCTTCCCTTAAATAACCCTCACGGGAAGGGTTCAAAAGTTGGACCTCTATTATGAATCAGTAAATGAGTGACAGTTCACCACATATTTGAAAGTCAAGTGTTTTTAGTGTTAACTTTAAGTCATATTTTAGTCATACAATAATTAGAGAAAAACAAATAAAAGTAAACAAACCTCTGGAGGCGGCGGTCCCTCAACGGTAAGAGAGACGATATTCTGTCCCCTCAGAAGAACAAATCCGAGAATCCGTTTCTCTTCGCGTTCCACTCCTTTGGTTCCCTTGGCTTTAATTTTGCGAAACTCTTCACAATCGGCTAATATTAAGTTCATGTGTTTATCAAATGCCTTAAAAGTGCCGATAAAAGTACGGCTGTCCTGAAGAATGACTCGCATTCTATAGTTAATGAATTGAACCATTTTATTGTTTTTACTAATCGTCTGAAAATAAAAACAAATTTAATTCAATTGTTTGTAAACAATGTCTAAACTAATGTCTAAACTAATGTTTAAACTTCATTGAAATCATACCATTTTTGCTGATCTCAATCTATGATCCCTTAATTTGACAATAAATTTGATGAAAATAACAAAAAGTGCACAAAATTATCGGCGATTTAAACAACAAATGCTTTACGTTTATGTGACGCCCTTTCATACAAACACATGCTTTACATTGTATTCAATCATAGTTTACGTCAATTATTTTATTTTTGGTCCTAATGTTTGATATGTGAATGAAATCACATAAAAACATATAATTTCATCATTTAATCTATTAATTGGATTACATTTTTTCACTTAATTTTGTTATATTTACTGATTGTCTCGAAATAAACATTTGTATTGATTAAAGGCTAACATTTTGTCTATTTTTAAATGATTTCATTATTCAAAAGTTCGTTCAATTATTTGACATAACTTTTTGTTTATGCAAACGATTTATATACCGTTCACTGATTGGTCTGTTGGCCCAAACTTTTAGCGCAAATTTGCTTTCATTGGATATCATTTAACAAAACGACTGAAACTTTAAGTTTGAAATTTTATTGTCATTTAATAGTCAAGTCTTAACGTTTGAAATACTTTCTATAATTTGAGTTGAATTGAATTGAAATATAATTGTATTGAAATGGATTCGGGTGTTTGTGAAGTCACCGCCAACTCTTCTCAAATGGCAGCTAAAGAGAAGTATTTTAAAATGAAAACAATTTTTGTAAAACAAAAACTAATTAATTAATTCTGATTTAAGGGTCGATGAGATGAAGAAATGGACTCTCCATGACTTCGAAATCGGTCGACCCCTCGGCAAAGGGAAGTTCGGAAACGTATATTTGGCGCGAGAAAAGAAGAGTAAATATATTGTTGCGCTTAAAGTGATGTTTAAGTCACAGTTAGTGAAGAACAACGTTCAGCACCAGTTGAGACGTGAAATTGAAATTCAGGCACATCTGAGACATACAAATATTCTGAGACTTTACGGATACTTTTATGACGAAACCCGTGTTTATCTGATCCTTGAATTCGCTCCGAGGGGTGAACTCTATAAACTTCTTCGAAAGAGCGATCACTTCGATGACAGCACAGCCGCCACTTATATCTTGCAAATGATTGAAGCCCTCGAGTGCTGTCACTCACGAAAAGTTATCCACAGAGATATCAAACCAGAAAACATTCTCCTCGGATATAATGGAGAGCTAAAGATAGCAGACTTTGGTTGGTCAGTTCACGCCCCCTCTTCACGAAGAGCTACAATGTGTGGAACACTCGACTATTTGCCGCCAGAAATGGTTTTACACAAACCATACGACCAAACGGTTGACTTATGGTGTTTGGGAGTCTTGACTTATGAGTTCCTCGTTGGGAAACCTCCGTTCGAAAACGACGACACAAAACAGACGTACACTAACATAGTTGAGGGCAAATATATATTTCCAGAACACGTCTCAGAATTGGCGAAAGACTTTATTAGAAGAGTATGTCTTTCTCTTAATTAATACAATTATTATATAATAGTCTATTTGACAGCTCTTACAGAAGAAGTCATCCGACAGAATGTCTTTAACTGAAGCGAAAACTCATAATTGGATCCAAACTTTTGCAAAAATTACTCTCAAAGAAAATGAGGAAAACGTTAACCAAAACAATCACTGAATACTTTAATGTCTTTAAACGCTTTTAATTAAAATGAGTTTTAAATTTTGTAATTACAGTGAAAACCATTAAAATACGAGTTTTATTCAAAATAATAAAAAGGAGAAAATTAAAGAAATGATGCGATTATTACAGAAAACAAATGATTGTTTTGATATACAATTTGTTATAATTATGTTTTTAGTGCTTAGATTTTTTGCTCATTTTCTTATCTCTGGTTTCATCTCTACTTCTTTTGGCGGAACCATTTTTCATAGAATTTTGTGAAGAGTTGTGTTTCTCATCCCTACGTCTCATAGAGTTGTGTTTTTCATCCCTACGTCTCATAGAGTTGTGTTTCTCATCCCTGTGTCTCATAGAGTTGTTTTTCATAGAGCTGTGAGACTTTTTCGGTGGCGGGGGTTTCGATCGGTTATGACTGGAATGAGGCATTCCTTTATTCTTTCTTTGAGTATAATCATCAACGAAATCGGTTCGAGTTTTGTCAGCGGCGGCCGCCTCTTCCTCTAACTCAGACCAGTCTTTACCGCTCTCTTCACTCGTACCCAAAGAATTTTCTAAATTTTTAGATTTAATGAATAGTTTACTAATAATTAATTCATTTGTTGTGAGACATCAATACCTGATTCATCGGTTTCTTCTTCACTGACGGACTCATCGGAATACTCTGATTCGCTTTCCTCAACACTGGATCCCGAATCTGAAGGTTTGTACTGATCGTCCTCTACGTCAGAGTCATCCTCTTCATGATTTTCTTCATCGCTGTCGGGGTCGAGGAAAGACCAGCCGCCGGAGTCGAAAAAGCCCTCCGGATCATCGATTATGGTTTTCATAATTTTAGTCCAATTCAAAGACTGAACGCCTTCTGTGTATCGAATATCACACGAACTTAAAAAAAAGATAATAATTAATGTTTGGTAAAGAATAATATAATTACATACTTAAGCCATTCCTTGACGTGATCTAACATATTCATCGGCACCGCATTAACCATTGATATCTTTCGGTTATAGTCTTTAAAAACAAATATCATATCGAAATTCTTGAGGTGAAACTGAACTCTTTCGAAATGGACGAGTTCTACCTCTTCGAGGGTTATAACAAAAGGCGGCTAAAAACCAAACATTACTTTAATATTTAGGGCAAAAAAAGGTAAAACACACCCAATCTGTAAGATTGACGAGACATCCAGAAGTTGGTTGCAATAAGACAATACTGCGATTGGGAACTCCGGGAAATCCTAAATCTCTGAAAGGAGTGTCGAATTCAATTTCCTGTTTAGTCATTTGTTCGACTTTATCACAAAAGGTTTTGAACGCTGTCTTCAGTTTCTGTCTGAGTTCTCGCTCTGCCTGTTCTGCAGCCAAGTCGTCCCTGTCGTGCATGTGTTGGTGTTTTCCCAAATCAGTGGTAATTTCTCCGACTTCTGTATAGAACTGAATCTCCGACTGTTTCTTTTTGCCGAACATAATGGCATTCTTTTCAATAAATTAATACAAATTAATACTAAACAGTCATTTAAGAGTTAAAAACAGACCTTAAGTGTGAAGTGAAGAAGAATAAGCATTTCTCCGTCACAGGGCTGAAAGAAGGCGTGTTTTATGTTATTGTAAAGAATGTCAACTCTATCGCCTCTAATCGATGTAAATCTAAAGCCATTGTTATGGGCCTCAAGAGTGCCGTGAATTCGTTTTGTCATAATATTGGGTCTGATATATAAGTCCTTCAGTTTTGGATTCGCTTTGTTTAGACTCAATACAAGAGTGTCCTGTTTTACGATACCCTCCTTTTCTCGCTCTTCTGCTTCTCTGGTTTTGAACTTTTTCTGAACCTCTTTTATTATTCTGAAGGCAGTATTCAAATTAGAAGAGGGGGCAGATATTTCACCAGGCTCCTTTACATTAGTGCTTCGATACGTTAGTTCTTTGAGGAAAGTGGCGTCAAAGTTATTGACAAACATACTGTTCTCATTCTTAGCCATGGTAGCACCAGGGTGAAAGAAATTCAACCGAAGATAAGTATAGTCGCCTTCAATGGATTGGGAGATATTCTTTATCGTTGATATATGAAACGGAACTGGAATTCCAAAAACGGGTAAAATTACGGTTTCATACTTTTTGTCGACAAATATCTTTAGATCATTAACTTCTCCCTCTTTTGGCATTTGATTTATATTCTTATACGAAACGTTTGACTTTCGGGTCTTTTCCTCTCCTTTGGAACCGGCTTTGGACGCGAGTCTGGCTCTGGCGGATTCATTCAAGTTTTCTGCCAACTCTTTCTGATGTAGTTTTCGTTTCTCTTCAGTTGTCGTTTCATTCTTTTAATTGAAAAAAAAAAATAGAATTAAATTACTTAAAGAACTAAAAATACCCTCAATTTGGTATCAATAAGTGCTGTTCTACGACTTCCTCTGATTGTCAGGTCTTCTGTAATGATATCAGACTTCTTGTCCTCTTCTTCAGACTCTTCGTCCTCATCTTTAATAATAATCGCAATGTTTTTCAATTTCTTTTTGCTTTGTGTCAAAACAGTTGCGCCCTTTCCGTCACTGACAACAACTGTATCCCCAACAAAGAGCGCGTATTGTTTTCCTTCGGTATCGGACGCCGATTTATTTTCAAGATTTGAGAACCCGATCGCGATATTAAAGACCATTCCTTTTCTAACCTTTGCGTTAGACTTTGGAGCCAACAATAGAGAGCCCTCTCGAAACTCTAAACCCATCGCAAAGCCAACATTTTTTGTCATTTTTTCGATAAGATTTTTATCTTTTTTTGAGACGATATCGACTGCGTGTTGATAGACATCACTTAAACGGATCCCTTCTCTTAATTTATCAATAATTTTTTCTTCCAGTTCTACCAAAAACTCATATAAACTCTTCTGTTCTTCAGTTGGATTTACCAAAAGAGTTCTAACAATATTAGAACAGTACTGTTTATACCGAACACCCAAAGCACAGGTAATCGCCCCGAAGTGTAAATTGTTTTTATCGCTGTTTATAAATGATTTAAATTTAATTTAATTAAAAAATAAATAAAAAGTGCAGACCTGACAGCACTGAACTTCAAGTTATAACGTCCGCCCGATTGGATGATAGCAGTATAGCAGAGGTCAACATGACTTGAGTCTACATTCTTAAGGTATTTCTTATTACTGATGGCCTGTTCGACGCCGTCCGCCAACTTTGAGTGCTTTACTTTTTTGTCGGAATCAATAATTTCAGTGATTTCTTCTCTCAAATATTTGGCGTAAATTTCAGAGGAAAGAACTGACGCTTTACTGATAAGTTTGACCTCTTCTTCGTCTTTGGGTGACATTATATAAGCGGCAGAACTGCTTACGTCTAGACTTTCGTAGTTCTTAGAATTGAACACTTTTTTCCATTCGTCCACAAAATCGCCGCTAAATTTGTCTTTTGCGAACTCACCGATTGTTTTCCCGTTTCGACTCCGATTTATGGCAGCCGTCAGTGTCTCAAAGTTAGCGCCGTCTTTATCGGTCTGTTCTCACATTTAAAGACAAATATAAATAATTTCAATCAAATAAATGTCGTCAAACCTTATCGCGAACTAATAGAGTGATCGGTGGAACTCCTTCTTCATTCTCTTTACTCGATTCAATTAATTTCAAAAACTCCACTTTTTTCTTAGAGGCCAACACATGTATCGACTGATTGCACAGCACTAACATTATATCAGTCATTTCGTATCCGAAAAGCCATGTCTTCACATAAAGAAAATCAAATAAATTCATGAATAAAAGGGTTGGACTTCACCTGAAGTGCTGTCGATTTACTGTAAACCACGTCCTGATCGTTGCCAACGATAACAACAATGGCATCCACTTTATGGATGTTCTCTAAGTCTTCCTCATTGTTCTGACAAACAAATGGTTAGAAAATAAATAAAAGTTTTTTTTTGTAATACATTCCACGAGTGGTAAAAATGACGGACACGTCTGAAGAAGGCGTCCTTATCAACAACTAGTTGTGACATTTGCCCTAAACTTAACCACTTTTCACATAAATATAATTAATTGAAATTAAATAATAAATGAATTTTTTTTTAGACAATAATTATTGTCTTTCAATTCATAACAATTGCGTTAACATTAAATGTTATAATAATGGCTTCCATTCGTCGCGCTTTCATTCTATTGGCGCCTAAATTAAAACATATTCCCTCTCATAAACAACGTTACGTTTAATAAATTTTGTGAATATTTTTAAATATTTCCATTTATTTTGAATGAAATGATATTAAATATTACAAAATTAAATAATAAATTCAAATCTTATGTACAAAATATACAAATATTTACAAATAATTAAAATTGACTTCAAGTTATTTCTGGTGTTTCAGATTCAGGAACAGGTGATGGCGGAGGAGGATATGGATTATTATAAAAACTTCTTTCAGTGGCTGAGGGAGAGGGCGGACCTCCACTTAAGTCTGAGAAATAAAGACCACTTCTAGGAGTGGGTGGCGGTGGGTAAGGATCTGAATCATAGCTGAGGTCGGCATTAGAGTTGTCATAGAAAGTATACTTAACACTGGGCTCACTGTCTTCATACACTTCTGAAGTGCACGGAGTGGGCGGCGGACCTCTGATTCGTATCAAATTATAGCGCGAATTCTTTTTGTGACGATTAGGAAGAATAGCATTTCTTGAGCTGCGAGAATGCGCTATAGAACTGGCACAGGAACTGCTCCCAAAATTGCACTGAGACTGGTCTGTAACCGGACTCGGAGGAGGATTCACAGTCTCTTTAGGATAATGGTTTGCTGAGGAACTGGTAGAAGAGGCGCCCGTAATGTTGCGCTCAAATAATTGATCGCTCATTTGTAATGTTTTACAAACAAAGTTTGTGATCGGAAGGTGTTTTCCAATTGTATTTTCATTTCCGGATAATAATCCGTTATTTCGTACATCTGTTTGTGAGGTTAGAGGTCTTTGAGTACTCATTAAGAGATCATTAGCGCCATTAAACTCTTTTTCTTCATTTGTAAGTGTTTTACGTCTGCATTGATATGCGATAAATGAAAGAACAAATATAACAAAAACTGCAATAATTATAACAACACTATATGTGGAACGGGGAGGGTTTTGGGTCGTCATTTCGAGAGGCATTCTTTTATCCCGACAACTTTTCTCATTTTCATCTGATCCGTCGCTGCAGTCGTCTTTGCCATCACATACTTGAAGAATAGTCAAACAATTGCCTCCAGCTTTACATTTGAAATGATCTAAAGTACAGCAGTGCTCATCAGAACCATCCGCACAGTCAGGTGTTCCGTCACATAGTAATGTATTTTCCATACATTTTGGTTCTTCACCAGCAGTTCGCGGACACGAGAATTGGGTTTCCATCAAACAATTGGGACAATTCATTTCATCTGATTTGTCTTCGCATTCGGGAACGCCATCACAGCGCCACACATTTGGGATACAATTGACTTTTCCACTTTGACAGGCAAACTGGTCGGGCGAACACGTCGGAGGGCTGACACAAGTGCGCTCATCGATTGATAATACCAAACCTTTAGGACAACCACATCTTCGACTGATTTCGTTGTGAAGAATCAAACAAATGTGAGAACAGCCGCCGTTTTCAGTCTAAAAAAAATTTAGATTATAAGACAGTGAACGAGGATTTAAATTATTCTTTAGACTCAAATCCCAGAGACTATCATTTGATTAATATTTGAAACAATAAATAAGAAAATAAGTTTAAAGTCATTATAAAACTTTGAACTATATTTTGTTTCATTAAATAATTGAAAATAAACACAAATAATAAAACACTTACCAAACATGAGAGTGAAGTTGAGTTTTGATCCATTTTAGTGACAGATATAATATCAGTTAATTGCGGTAATCTATTATAAACCGTTTGCTTTCCAGTTTCAGACAATTTGTTGATTCGTTCGATGACTTTCTGTTCCTTTTCTATCCAATAGACATAATTGTCATAAACTGCAACTGAAATCGGATGTAAAACAGAGGCTTCAAAAATAACTCGACGGTTATCGCCTTCAAGAGAACTGTATTCGATTTTCTCTCCACTTTCAGCCCAATATAACAGATCACTATTGATATCAACAGTCAGTGCCGACACGTCTTCCAAATTAGTTTCAATAATTGTTTTTCTCAATAAATTAAAAATAGAAATTCTCTCAATTTTTGGAGGACTGATAGCATTGACCCAAAATAAGTAACTGTTAATTAAATTAAAGATTAATGTAAACGAAATAATTTTTTGAGTGAAAATACCCTTTTTTATAATGAAGTGAAAGTGTTCTTGGTCTGTCCAAAGAATCTGTTAAAAGTGTCCCTATATTTCTTCCGTCCAAACGCGTGATATTAATAGAATTGGTTTGACTGCACGACCAATAGATTAATCTTGAATAGGGGTCTAATTCTAAGTCAAAGGGACCGTTAATGTCGTGAGGATTCGGAACCACTATTGATACTCCGGTGCCGTTCATATAAGATTTTTTGATGGAAAGAGTGCGGCCTTCAATCCAATAAACGTATTGTTCGTAGGGATCATATGCTAATGCCTTAACATTTTTCAAGTTATGGATCGGAAGAGTAATGTCAGGCGCGTCCGTCACTGAATCCATTACTAAACGAGTTATTGTATTTCTTTGACTGTATAGAAGAAAACTTTGCGGAGCTTTGGATTCAAAATTAAATAAAATTAATGACTTATTGTTTAGAATTATATTATTTTAAATTATTTAGAAATCTATAGATATTTTTTAAACAAAAATTTTGATCGAATTTCTAACAGTTTTCTAAACACTTTTATAAAAACTTTGAACGAATAACAGTTTTATTGAAATTTGTTGACAAAAGTAATGAAATTATTAGATAATTACCGGAACAGGTCTTATTATCAGGATTTAAATGGTAATGCGATGAACAAACACAGTTGTGAGTATAAGCTCTTTGATTATTACCAGGAAGAGCCAGACACAAGTGTTCACATCCACCATTATTGACAGCACAAGGATTCCATCCGGACTGTCTTGAGTTGTGGTAAATAACCAAATCGATGACGTAATCCAATTGAGTTGAAATCACTGTACGATTCAAACCATTAGATTTATTGGCCCTTTCGATAGTATTGGTTTCCCAATCGGACCAATAAATGAAGTCTTGATATAAAGTGAGTCCATGGGGTTTAGTCAACTGGTCTTTGAATAAAATATTTCGGTTCGAACCGTCCAAAGCCGATGATATTATTTTATTGGAGTCGATATCAACCCAATAGAGACGTCTTTCATTATAATCGATGGTCAAACTGTTAGCCCGACCCGCGTTGTTAACAATAATCATTCGTTGTGAGCCGTCCAGTGATGAGCGTTCAATGCGTTGGATTGGAGCCCAATCACTCCAAAACATAAGTCCTTCACTCGGACTGAGAGCTACAGATTTAGGATTATCCAAATCTTTCCAAACTAAGACTTTTCGATGAGTGCCATCCAGTCTCGAAACTTCTATTTTATTTGATTCTGTGTCCGCCCAATAAAGATTGAGTGCCACCCAATCCACAGCTATACCGTCCGGATATTCCAAACCGAATTCAATTATGTGTTCGATATTACTTCCATTCATAAATGAACGGCTCAATGACTTCGATTTAACGTCTGTCCAATAAATACGATTATCATTTAAATCATAATCAAAAGAAGTGGTCTCTTGGATGCCAGCGATCGGTATTAAATCCAAATGATGTGATTCTAATGAAATTCTGTGAATTCCGACGCGACGGGAAAATAAAAGAAAAGCCTCCGGAACTATACAAGTCTCGGAATCAGTGGCTAATTCATAACCCATAGGACAGGCGCACACAAAACGCTTCTTTGGTTTAAATAAACACAAATGACTGCAATTGCCGTTATTAAGAGCACAGGGATTGGTTCCGATTACACGATTCACTGCAACAGCTTTTAAACCCATCAGATCTGGCAATTGATCGACAATTGTTTCTCTTTGTTCGCCAGTAATTTTGTGAACTCTTTCAACAGATCTTCGCTGCCAATCACTCCAATAAATCCAATCATTGAGAAGAGTAAAACCAAAAACGTGTGGCAACTGTTCTGATACTATAGTTAATCGGTCAGAGCCGTCGAAATTAGACTTTTCAATTTTATCAGTTTTGGCGTCAGACCAATAAATCTTCAAAAGATCGTAATCAATGGCTAAACCATTGGGCCAACCAAGACCTGTACTGATTACAACTGAGCGTTGAGAGCCATCGAGCGCTGCTCTCTCTATCTTAGCTTTGGTGCCCCAATCGGTCCAAAATATTAGTCTATTATTAATATTCAAATTAAGTAAAAGTAGTCAAACATTTTTTAATTGAATGTAAAGTAAATGTTAGATAATTCCAACTTTAAGATATAACTTACCCTTCGATTGGGTGAACAACAATAGCTCGCGGCTCATCCAATCCTTCCGTAAGAATTATCTTTCTTGAGGTACCATTAAGTCTGGCCACTTCTATTCGGTCAGTGCCGGTGTCGGTCCAATATATATTTCTTGCGATCCAATCAATAGCAATGCCATCCGGATGATGAACTTCAGTTGAAACAATATCTTCCTGTTGGGAACCATTGAGAAAAGCTCTACGAATGACATGGACGTCATCGTCTGTCCAGTAAATCTTTTTATCGATTGGGTCAAAATCAACGGCAATCGCGTGCTTTATATTACGTAAGGGAAGGACAACATCCGTATGATCTGCAGTGTCTAAAGATATCCTTCGAATATCTACTCTTCGCGCTAATAAAAGGATTTCTTCAGCACTTGTGGCACAGGTTTTAAGATCAGGAAGAAGTCTGACTCCCGTCGGACATCCGCAAGAATAGAATGGAGAAATAGAGGACAGAAGACATAGATTAGAACATCCGCCGTTATCTTTATCGCAGGGCGTATCTGAATGTAACTGACGCGCAGCAGAATATACGTGAATATCCATTGGAGACAACTGTCCGCTTATTATTTTCTTTCTTTGTTCGGTTACTCTATTATAGGAATGAATGGCTCGCGTCGACCAATCGGTCCAATAAAGATTATCTCCGAGAAGAGTCAAAGCAAACGGATGTGAAAGATGTCCATTGATTACATTCTTGCGATTATTGCCGGAAAAGTCCATCGATGAAATGAATTTAAGTTTAGCGTCGGCCCAATACAACCTTCAATAGAAATTATTTTAATTTATTCAAAAAATATGTTTTCATACCTTTTCTTTTCATAATCAATGGTAAGTCCATTCGGCCAATAGATATTATCTTTAACTAAAACAGTTCGGGTAATGGGGTCGCCATCCATTGAAGACTTTTCTATTTTAGGTACTTCTCCCCAATCGGTCCAAAACATTAAACTTTAAAATAAGATTCAATTTTATATAAAGTTTTATGAATTAAAATTTAATTATTAAATCATTAAAATATAGTCAGAAAATCATTGAATTCTTACAATTAAAAGCTTTTCAAAAGTTTATTGAATTCATTGAATGCAATAGAAATGAGAAAAATTTAGAGAAAATGACATTTTTATAATGAAAATGAGTTAAAATACCCATCATTTGGTGCTAAAGTGATGGCTCGCGGCTGATCTAAATCTTTCCAGAAGAGAACCTTTCGATCGGAACCATCAAAACGACTGACTTCTATCCGATTGGTTTCCGAATCAGTCCAATACAACTTCTTTGTCAGCCAATCAGTGGCCAAACCATCGGGTGATATGATTCCCGATTGAATTATAGTAAAAGCTTTGTCAGGACTTAAAGTGCCGTTAATTTTAATGCCTTTAATCATTTCAAGTCCGATATCCGCCCAAAATATAATACTTTCTTTAAAATAGTAGTCGAGAGCCGCCGCTTCTTCCAAATGACTGATAATTATGGAAGCGTTGGCTCTTTGAGTGTCGCCATTCAATAAACGAATGTCTTTTCTGTTGGCAAATAATAAATATGTCGGACGAGTGGCTGACGAAGAATGAAACCAATGTTTAATACAAATCCAAAACCAAATAAATAATACCTGAAGTTATCGTCGAATAAATAAATAAAATGAGTAAAACATAAATATATTTATAAATAAAATGATTGTTTCGGTGATTAAGTATTGATTTATTGTATTTGTCATCTGATGACCAAATTTTAAGAGCTTTAGTCCATTTCAGTCGACATAAACAGCGATTGGTTTCGCTTTCATTCATTTTTTTTTTGAAAATAATCTCAAATCAAATGATTAAAAATTATGAAAACAAATCATTTGTTTGAATATTCATTAAATAATTCATTAAAAAATTGTAAAATAAGTTCACATTTTGTTAAAATTAATTCAAAATATTCTAAAAATTTAAAAATAAAAACAAATAAACAAAAAGTGAGAATAAAAACTATGTTTTGAAAGTGTTGTGAAAAGTGTGAGAACTCTATTGTCCTGTCATTAGTCCATCAAAAAGCCATTTCTTATAAGAAGTGCTATCCTTAAGCCAGTCCTCCAAATGTGTTGAGAGCCAATTGGCAGAAGTTATGCCAAAACCTCATCACTTTGGCATTCAGTGATACTTATAATATCCAAAAAGATCTCAAAAGATAATTACATGTATTACTCAATAAGTGATCTCCAGTTCAAAGACCACTCAAATCATTATCTTTTAAGAGAAACTATTTTTTTTATATTTTATTTCTTTTACCCTAAAGTTTTGTTTTAAATAAATTTTGTTATTTTTAGTGAAAATCGAATTTAATTGAAGTAAAGAAAGCGATGAATAAATTCAAAAATTCTTTTATTTGGTCTTATTTTAGACAATACTTACGGAAATTACAAATTTCGAGTTTTTGTCTTATTTTTGTTACAATACTTACCTAAAAGTATTCTTAAAAACAAAATCAAATATTTAGTGCAAAAGTTTTAAATTATAATAATTTAGGTCTGATTTGTTTTCTTCGTTAGAATCAAAAGCAAATAAAAACAAATTATTTAAAAAAAAGTTAAACTTAAGGGGAATATAAATCCTCTTTTGGATTATAGGCGACATAAGTGGGTTGACTGTAATTCTGAGCAGCGAATTGATCGTATGATGAAGAGTTACTGTTGTCACCGAACCCACTCTGGAAGGGCTCGTTTTCAAAAGCATCACTATTGTCATAGAGACCGTTGTCGTCCGGTCCCTCTTTTGATTCAGCTTTGATTGAATCCATTTTATCGTTTCTGTCGTACTCGCGATGACTTCGTTTTCGTTCCCGACTATGACTTCTACTTTTCCTTCGTTTTCTAGTTTTGTCGAAGTCTTTGTCGCGCGAATCCCCTCGTCTTCGTTCAATAGTGGGGTCACCGCCGGCCTGTTCTTCATTAAATGCTGGCTCTCTATTACTTCGCGAGCGATCACTTTTTCGATGATTATCATAACGACTTCG
The DNA here is from genome assembly GCA_034695685.1 of Galumna lanceata. NCBI lineage: Eukaryota > Metazoa > Arthropoda > Arachnida > Sarcoptiformes > Galumnidae > Galumna > Galumna lanceata. Next base: position 14,829 of record JAQFZL010000333.1, read on the forward strand.
TCGGTCACTTCGATCTCTTTCACTCCTATCTCTTTCTCTATCCTTAGGACTCTTACTCCTACGCCTTTTTTCCCGTTCCTTATCTCTACTCCTACTCCTCCGCTTCTCAGATCTGTCCCTATCTTTCGTATGTTTTCCCTCTCTTTCATATTTATTATCTCTAATTAAATTGAATTACAATTAAATTGAAATTCTAAACGTTATTAAACAAAACAAACCGTTCAGCAGTTCTGTCGTCATCTCTCCCCGAATGCCTTATATTTTCGTCGGGCGCCCCTTTTCGAGTACCACCTAATCCTCCGCCTAAACATTCAATTAATTAAATTAAGTTAAAAAATTAAAGTTAAATAAAAACTAACCGAGTCTTCGAGGCAGCCATCCCTTGACAGTACGACCCCTCTCGACATCGACCAAAACCCTTTTCCCATCAATTTTTTTGCCGTCCGCGTGTTTATAGGCAGCTGTGGTGGAAGTCAGAAGCGGTCAAATCGATACTTACCAATAAAATTGATACCTACCAGTGCTATCTTAGCTAAAACTTACCTTTAATTAATACTAACTAAAGCTAAACAACTCATTTGTATAACGAGTTTATTTCAATCAGAGACAGTCTAACACTACTTAATAACTCAATTATAAGACTAACCTTTTATTCAAATACGGATTTATATAATTCAGAATATAAACTGAATCTAATAAATAGAACACAATTAAGAGTATAATATTTTTCAAACATTTTTCTCTTTTTATAAGTGAATCGATTGGAGAATATATTCAGAATTTAATTTAGATTTGAATTTAAAGCCATCTCTGATTTAAAGCAATGCAATCACTCGTTAGTCTTCTGAGATAAGACACAATACCTTTAGATTTAGATTTTTTAATTTATAAAAATGTTAAAATTCCTGATTCTATGCAATCACTAATTTATAGCAATTGAACCAAAATTAGCGCAAATTAATAAAAAATTGTTATTTACTATATTTCAAGACTACTATCGGATAAAACTCATTAAAATACTTTTGAAACCGTATTCCCGGAATGTTGTCTGACATCAATCGATACTTTGCTTTTAATTTAGTTAATCAAAAGCCAAATATAATTTAAATAAAAGGTAATACGAAAGGCATTGAGCGGTGGAAAAGCCTTACCCACAGAACAGACATATGTTATACCTAAAGATAACTTACATCACATACAAACCGAAGTAATTTTGTCTTAAACTACGAATCTATTGAATGGCGGACCAAAAAGTTGGGCCAATCATTGCTGCATAAGAGATGAGGTATAGGATAAGTGAGCTCTGGGTTAAGAAGTTATTTAATTAAATTCATTGAAATGTAAATATTCTCACTTAATATTTACGGAATTCAAACACCTATTATACTAATGACAGTCAATAACTCTTATCCGAAATCAGGAAATCATCCGTTTTTGTGGCAATTATTGGAAAAGTGCTGAAAATGCTTACAATAATTGCTTACCGAAAACGCATCGAATGGTTTTCATTTGGGCTAAACTTAACGTTACCTCAGATTCAGATCATATTTCTGTTCAGATTTTGTGCTCAAAATCACTATTTTTGAGTGTTTGTCGCAGTGCTTATCAACAGTACTTAAACCTATAGTTTATCGACACTTACAGTGCATTTCCCTCTCGTGTTCGAACTCAATGAACGCATAACCACGAGGTTTGCCGCTAACCTTATCCGTTACCAAATTTATCTGTTATTAACAAAAATATTCAATAAATCAATCGATTAATGGATGATAACCTTCTTTATGGGTCCGTACGCTTCAAACTCTCGCCTCAGTTTGCTTTCAGTCGAGTCGTAGTTTATTCGCGCAATAAATAGCGTTTTATAGGGATCTGATGTCGAACTACTGTTTGATTGGGGGTCCCCTTAAATGCATAATATTTTAATAAATGGATAAAAACAATTGAATAATCCATACAAAGGGCAATGCCTTGCTCCAATTTGTACGCAGCCTTTTCTGCCCGTTCACGACGTTTACGCTCATAGCGTTCTTCTCGGGTCTCAAGTCTTGCCGGAAGGGGTGTATTCTTCGGATCCTTAAATACAAATATAATATTATAGACCAAAGAAACTAAATATTGATTTTAACCTCAAAGTTAGACAAAAACTGTCCGACACCGACATAGCCTCGAGTCTTCTTCTCGTGCGGTAACTTTTGTGCCGGAGGTAAGTATGGAATGGGCTCTCGTGGAGCAAAGAGTGCCAATAGATTTGGTGGCAAATATTGAGTCATAACTTGGATTTAATTATCAATCAATTGTTCGTCCCTTAAATGGCGACCGATTTGTTTCTTAATTTCAAAAACAAACACAAAATACGTTGAATTTTGACGTTATTTTTATATTAATTTTATTGTTTTTAAAATTTATCGCATTTTTGACGACAAGGTTTTCATAAAATCTTTCGTTAATTTCAAAAGTTTTCTTAATTTTTCTAATATTTTAATAAAAATAATAAAAAAATTAATAATAAATTATTAG
>JAQFZL010000334.1:0-17340 GCA_034695685.1 Galumna lanceata
GTCGAACTCTTCATTAATTTAAACAAAATTATTGAAAATATAATTTTTTTATTGAATTTTTAAATTTATAAAAACTATTTAAAAAATTGTGTTAATTTGAATTCAATTCTTAAAAAGTAATTTCCAAAATAAAATATAAATATATTTTTGTATTCAATTATTAAAAGCTATTAATAATAAAATTTAATAAAATCAGAAATATTTTGTTTATTTGAAAATATAAAACCGAAGTCTAATTAAGTCTAAAAGTTCTAAAATAATGACTAAATTACGATATTTTGAAATTAAACTCATTTTGGAGTTTAAACTCATTAATATCAATAGAATCGTACATCAGTTGAGTAAACAAAATTAATACTCACTATTCCTCAACTTGATCAATTTGATTCCATTGATGCCTCGATTATGCCTCATAAGTTGAGGAACAGTGAGTATTAATTTTGTTTGATTCAATCAAACAAAGATTATGCATAAAAATTAACTTGATACACTAGTCAAACAGAAAATTACAGTAAAGCTATTAATAGTTGAGGAAATATATAAAATTTCCCATTTGTTAGTATATTTTACGTTAAAATAAAGGGTTAAAATTTTTAATAATATTTAAGCCTTAATTCAAATTTCATTCTTTATATAAATCTTATTAAAATGAATGAAAACTATTGTAATGAATGCATAAATAATTGTTCAAATCAGTGGTCAAAACTCTATACCGCAGAAGACTATATGAGAGACTTTTTGACAGGAATTGCAAACGACAACAAATACATCGAAGAATTGGTGAAACAAAACGAAGAATTGTTGAAAAAAATTAATGATTTGGAAGACAAAAACAAAAGACTGGTTTTACAAAATTTGCAACGAAAACAAAAAGAAGATAATCTTCACAAAAGTATGGCTCATCTCAACAAATATATCGACAAATTAGAAGAACTACTTTCTGACAAAAAGAGGAACGAAAAAACAATGGTTTGACCGAAGAAGTCAGTGTCTCTAATAATGTCTAACAATAATTGTAAGTTTGTGTCCAAAACTTTACATAAGTTCAACATATTTAACAAAAGATTAAAAAAAACTTAAAGTGTATTAAATGTAAGTAAAATATACAATAAATTAGATTAAAATTGATTTTCTTTACTATTAATTAAGTAATGAAATTATGAATAAATGTAATCCACAACAGTTTTGGTCCAAAAGTTGTGACAGTAATAGAGATTTAATATATTTTCACTCTTAAGCGACGATGAAAAGTACTTAAGAATATATTTATTATAACTAAGAATTGGGAATAAAAACAATTTAATTAAATAAAAATGTATTAATTTATTGAGAATTTATTAAATGAATAAATTATTAGAAAAAAAGCAAAAGTTTTATTGAAGAGAACTGTCATTTGATGACATACTTTGTGTGTGTGTTTGGGTTGACTTCACTTTGAATACAACTCAACACTTAATTTCAATTCAATCGAAATTTAATTAAGAATTGAATTAAATCGTCGATTGATTTGATGTTAAAATGCCTTTAATTCGAAGATTTGTTTCGAGTCATCGAAATATCGCTGATTTGGATGTCTTTACAAAAGTTGACCAAAACTTTACGAAAACGTCGGCAACGGGTGGAACAGGTCTGAAGTTTTGGCCATTAATTGTCAATTAATTTGTCTTATTATTATTTTGGCCACAGTTTCGGTTCTCAGTTATGTATTGATCGCCATTTTATTGATATTTGAGATTTCGTTTTACTTCAAATCAAAAGTTAAATTCTTGTATTCCGTGGACACAGACTTCGACAGGTTTTCTAAATTTAGTTTAACTTTTTGTTTAATTAATTATATCTTATTGTCTGAACAGTAAACTCAAACTAAATGTCGACATAACTGTTGCCATGAGTTGTGAGAGTAAGTAAATCATCGATAAAACTATACTTTATTTGAATCACTGATTGTCTTCAATAAGACATCGGCGCCGATATTCTTGACTCAACCAATACTAATAACGCCTATACTTACGGTCGACTCATAGAAGAGCCGACATATTTCGAGTTAAGTCCCGGACAACGATCTCAATGGGATATCATTAGAGACGTTAATAATTACTTACGTAATGAACACCACTCTCTTCAGGAGGTTTTGTGGAAAAAAGATGTATTGAGTCAACGTAAATATGGACGCGATTTACCCCCGCGTGAGACCCTTCCCACCGGCCATCCCGACTCCTGTCGAATTCACGGCACTCTTGTTGTTAATAAAGTTTCCGGTAATTTTCACATAACAGTAGGCAAACACCTTCCCATGCCTTTAGGTCACGCACACATCTCTCTATTTACCAGTGAAACAGGTCTGACATTTACTCCAAAAACATTAAATGTTTATTCTCTCTGTTTGTCATAAGAATACAATTTTAGTCATCGAATCGAAAAGTTTTCATTTGGAGAATACGTCCCGAGTATTATAAACCCATTGGAAGGCGAAGAGAAGATCACGAATTCCAGTATTTTTACATTTAATTAAATTTTGTTTTTCTTATACTTCATTACTGTTTAGGGACTCAATTATTTAACTATTATTTAAAAGTAATGTCAACTGATGTTCAAACTTCACAATTAACTCAAAAGACTTATCAGTACTCAACGACTGAAAGCGATAGAGTGATTAATCACGACTCTGGCAGTCATGGAATGCCAGGAATTTATTTTAAGTATGAAATCGACGCAATTTGTGTTAAAGTTGTAGAACAATACCTCCCGTTTTGGATGTTTTTAATCCGTTTGTGTGGAATCGTTGGCGGAATTTTCGCCACCTCTGGTCTCATCAGTTCTGTGGCCAACGCTATCGTCGATGTGATTACCTGTAAATATATCTCAGAAGATATAGTAATCAAAGATATCGACAACAAAGGATTTCAAACAGTCGAAGGCTTTTCTGTTCCGAGTGATACCGTTTCGCTCCTCTATTCAAACGACAATTTATCCCAACAACAGAACGGAATAATTAATTGAATTCATAACTCAATTATATATATTTATTGATTTTTTGAAATGAATCCTAAATTAATTTATTTGTAAATATAATTGTTTTTACTTAAAACTAAATAATTGAAAATTTGTTACATTTTTTTATGAAATGAAAATTTTAAAGTTTTGGATTCAATTTATTTTTATGGCAAACCTTAACTTCGATGATCTGCTCCGAGGATTTACTAAAACTTCTTCTTCTGTCGGAAGAATAACTTTTTTGTGTATTTGTCTCCAATTTTTAGTCATGACTTCAGTCAAGTCTTCTTCTGAAGGAACTTCTAATGAACTGAAATGTTTTGTTTGTAATAATTGGTTGCTCTCAGAGTTTGTTAAATGTTTTTTAGCGATTCTGTCTTCTAATGAATGAAATGAAATGACGGCAATAATTCCTCCGTCGATGTCTTCGTAGTCATCAATCGATTCTTTTTTGTTAATTATATCCAAATTTTTTGTCGGTTTTAAGTATTGCCGAACTTTTTCCAAACCGTAATTCAATTCATTGATTTCATTGTTTACGAATATTCTGAGCGCCTGAAAGACTTTTGTAGCTGAATGTTGAGGTCGTCCTAATTTATCGAAAGAATGATAATTCGAACTAATATTTGCCACCAAATTCGCCAATTCTTTGGTTGAGGACAACCTCTTCATCATAAAACGAGAGTCGACTATTGTCTGAGCGATTTTCATCGAATATTTCTCTTCGCCATATATTTTGAAAATCTTTGCCAAATTGTCTGCACTCAAAGTGTTGACCACATCAGAAGCGGTCGGCATATTTTCAAAGCGTTGGCCATCCATTCGCATATCGAGAGGTCCGTCAGAGCTCAGAGCAAATCCACGTCTTGAGTCATCGAATTGAAGGGAAGAGACCCCCAAATCCATGATCACACCGTCCAATGAATTCAATTCAATCCCTTCTTCTGCCATTAAAGCTGGGAATTCACTAAATCGTCCCAAAAGTGGTATCACTCGCTGTCCATTCGCCGCAACTAATTTACTTTGAGATAAAAGGACAGCCCTTTGATAAGCGATGGGATCCCTATCCAAACAATAAATTTTTATTTTCTTATTGGTTGACAAAAGATTTTTTGTATGCCCTCCGCCTCCAAATGTCATATCAATAAAGGTTTGTCCGTCTTTTGGTCGCATCGCTTCCATTATTTGTTTGGCCATAACTGGTCTGTGGCTGAGCGTCACTTCTCTATCATCTCTTAAATTATTTTCTGCATTTTCTTTAATACTTAAACTTCTGATAAATACCTGAAAACTGTTTATTTTATTTAATTTAATTAAAAAATTTGAACACAAATTTTGTTTCATTTTGAAAGTTATCCCAAAACACATGTTTTTTGTTTACATCAATTTATGCGGTTTTTCACACTTTGTTTATAAACATTTGAAAAGTTATTGATTTCAAATAAAACAAAATAAATAAAATTATCTCAACTTAAGAGTCAATGAAATTCAAGATTTTTTACTAATTAATGATATATTAATCAATTAAAATAGTTATTAAAAGTTAATATTGTTTTGATAATTTGTGTCACAATTTTTATTGATTTTATTGATAAATAGTTCAAAATTTTCATTAAAAAATGATTTATAAAAATAGCCATTCATTTGGTCTCTTCTTTCGCAGATATTTTCCGGTATTTTTAAATTATTAAAATTTTTATTAAAAAACGATTATTTAATAAAAATTATTAGAAAAATGTGACTCAAAGTCGGCGATTGGCCACAAAGTCGGCCACAAAGTTAGGAATAGCCGGCGTTAAGAATATTGTTGTCATTTCATCAGCAAAAGGAGGGGTCGGAAAGTCGTCAACGACTGTCAACTTAGGGATGGCTTTTAAACAAATAAATCCGGTATTTATTGAACACAATTTTAAAGAAACAATAAAAGTATTAATTTTAAAAAATAGAGTTTAGAAATCGGTATTTTAGACGCCGACCTCTTCGGGCCATCAATTCCTCGAATGATGGCATTGAAGGGCAAACCGGAAGTCACTGAACGTACATATAGTGAATGGTTTTAATAATAACTCTTAAATCAATTAAATTTTAGAAAACTTAATGAAAGCGATGACTAATTTTGGTATAAAATGTATTTCAATGGGATTTCTAATCAATGAAAGCGATGCCATTGTTTGGAGGGGTCTTATGGTTATGTCTGCGCTCCAGAAACTAATGTTTGGCGTACAGTGGGGTTCAATCGATTATCTTTTCATAGATATGCCTCCCGGAACGGGTGATACACAATTGTCAATTTCTCAGAGTCTGCCCATAAGTGGTGCCATAATTGTGACGACCCCTCAGGACATCGCATTATTAGACGCTCGAAGAGGTGCCACAATGTTTGCACAGACAAAAGTTCCCGTTTTGGGAGTCATTCAGAACATGAATTCTTTTGTTTGTGAAAATTGTGGTCATTCGACACACATTTTCGGACACAACGGCGCCAATCGATTGGCTGAAGAGCTCAATATTGACTTATTGGGAGACATTCCAATTGATATTAAAATCAGAGAGTGTTGTGATAGCGGACAACCCCTTCTACTAATTCATCCAAACAGTAGTTCTTCCAAATGTTATATAAGAATCGCTGAAAAAGTGATGGAAAAGCTTTCAAAACAAATAAAAGACAATAAAACGATAAATTCATAGAATTATTAGTTTTATTATTTGGACGAAAACCTGTTTATTGTATTTAAAAATTACAATTAATTGAAGGAATGTTACAATTATTTAACATAAATAATAAAATCGATTAAAATATTAAATTATTGATTTCATAACATTTTCCCCATTTATTTACCGCAAAACCCAAAAAGTTCTGATTATTTAATTATAATATTTATGTATACAAAACAGTTTTTACTCATTTAACTGTCGATAACTGTTTGGTTAAATTATGACAAAACTCTTGGCTTTAGTGGACGACCACACAATTCTTTCTCAGGACGTTCTGCGAAGGACTATATAATAGGCTGAGTGGGCGACAAACCTATTAAAAATAACTAACAACCCCTCAAAAATTAGGGGTACTTCCATTCAAACCAATTAACCGAAAATAACCGAATAGTTATGACATAATTACAGTTAAATCAGTAAAAATTGTTATAATAATAATAATTTCTCTTAAAATCTAAAACTATAATCAAATGTTTAATAATAAAAGAAAATTGCATTTCGTTGCCGACGGTCTCTAATAATAGAGATAAAAGTGTTTTCAATAGTAATAATCAGTAATATATTAATATATGTAATCATATATTAAATTCGATTTCCAATTATTGGAATCATTTGAATAAATTATTGATTTTTTCATAAACTTTAATCAATTATTAATTGAATTCTCACACAAAAACCCGCAGAAAAAGAGCTAAAATATTAAAAATGTTTGTATAATCGGAAAGTAATCCGACGGCAAATAATGTTTTAACTTTCAATCGTTATATTTTGCAATAAAACTAAAACTATCTTTCATTCAACAAAAACAAAATTTTTAGAATTAATTTATAGAAAAGTATTTCGCAAAACATATATAAACTAATAAATCAAAAGAGAATCGATTCTAAAATTCTTTTAAATATAAAAATGAAACTAAAGACTAGAGTTGAGGCACTAATATCTGCTGCTGTACTCGTGATGCCACCGATTAAAGTCAATGTTATAAATAACAAGTTTTCCGTTTTCGAGTCCAACCAAAAGGTATTTGAAATCAGTCAAAGTCATGGATTTAATTCGATTGTGTTCTCCGGCAAAACCAGTGGCCAACTCTGTTGTGTTCAGTGCATACAATGGCGTCAAATCAAATGTTCGTAATATTTTGATAGCAGTTCCCGATTCAGTCATAATTATATACTCCCCGTCGCGAGTCGTCAAAAGTAAAGTCGAGTCTCGATCTTTAGTGAAAGAAATGTTTCCGATTTGTATGCATTTAATGAGTTTTGCCCTCAAATTATATGAGAAAAGTAAAGCGCTTCTGTTTTGTCGTTCTTTTGTTGATTTCAAATGTTTTTGTGCGGAACCGGATTTTGGCTCTTCATCTTCAGGTGTTTGGGGTATTGCTATTCCCACAATAAAACCCAATTCTCGACACATCACCAAATTATTAATTAAATAGTCGGTGTCGTCAAAGGCTGAACAATAATCAGAGTTTACTTCGTTGGAGGTATGGCTCGAAGTGTCTCCTTTTCCATCACTTCTAGAATCGGAACAATTCTTTTTAACATTTTTTGAGCCGTCCTTTCCTAACATCGAAGCCTCTAAATTTGCGTCTGAAGCAAATCATAAGTCAAAATACAACTTTAAAAGACTTACCATTGATGTCACCTTCAGGTCTATAATCCATTTGTTCGTCGTTACGGTTGGAATCATTAGCGCTAAAACTTCTAAGTGTATGAATAGCGCCCCTCTTTCTGATATCAATTTCAGTAATACATTCGCCATGACTTGTCGTATGAATCAGAATTGTATTACGACTGGCGCTAACTATTAGTCCCAATTCGGCGCTAATAAGCAAAGAGATGATCGTTGACTCGTGTCCCCAAAGAGTCAGTTTTGGCAAAGGATTTGACAAATTGGAGGCACCGTTTCCTTCAATTTGAGCGTATTTTGCGTTCCACGTCCAGAGCAATACAGAACAGTCCTGACTACCCGAAGCCACGTAAAAGTCTGCGGCGACATTACATTCACTGCGAGCCAAACAGCTAACAATCCCTCTGTGCCCGTAAACTATCTGATTAAGTTTTCCCGTTTCAGTTGAATAAACGCGGAATGAGTTGTCATAAAAGGGACACATAATTATGTGTTTTGCGTCTAAAGTTACGATATAATGACACTGAAGAGAAGTACATAAATTAGTTGTATCCAGAATTTGACGCTTAAGATTTGTGCCAGAATTGGAAAGAGCCGTATCTGTTGTTAGAGGAGAAGCTGTCTCTTTTGTATTCCATTTATGGAGATAATACTGTTGATGGGAATTAACAGTTACTATTTGGGAGGCGGTGTTCGGCTGAGCGTTATGTGCGGCACACGACGCGATATGAGTGACGGCTGCGTTGAAAGGAAATTTAACAGACATACAGACTTCATCCAAAACTGGTTGAAACATAAGTGGCGAAACATGAAGAGCACTACTTCGTGGCGGATGTGGTTCTGAACTTAATTGACTCGGAGTTTGACCGAAATGTCGAATTTGTGATTCTATGGCTTCTTTCAGTGAGAGATCTGATATATTGGACAGATCTGTATTCCCTTCATATGTTAAATAATAGAATACGTTAACAGCTCTGACGGCTTCCGGTCCTCTCTGTTTATAACCAAATATTAAATCAATCCATTGATGTAATTGACACGAAACCAGATCTGACTCTAAAGCCATTCGATGTAATCTAACAAAATGTTCGGGTGATTCGGCCCAAACCGGGAGCTCTACATCGTCTAAGATGTGATTTGAATTTAATATTTCAGGTAAATAAAAGAATTCCGGAATAAGTTCTTTGACGTTTTGTTGTCCCCCCATAAGTGATGCGATCCACGCGTCACGAATTGATGTAAAAAGTCTGGTCTCATCTTCGAGTCGGCCGTCCTGTAGAGCCATATAAGTTGAATAGAAGGGTTGAAGACGAATAAGCCATCCCAGAGTGAAAGCTGCTGTAGAATAATGAGTTCCGTAATGAAAAGCGGGAACATTATTGCTGTTATCCCAAGAGTTGTATCGTTCAATGAATTCCACTCTTCGATCACTATTAAGGGCTCCGATAGGTTTTGACAAATCTCTAAAGTTTGTCGGTTGAGACAAATCGAGTTCATTGCTCTCATAATTAGTTAAAATCCAGGGAAATACAGGGTATTGGTTGAGGTCCTGATAAGTTCTGCCGGCGATAGTATTCAAGAACATTAAGTACTCAAAATTACTGATCTCTCGCTTTTGCCATTTCTGTGTCATATTAGAAGCGGCGAACAACTGTTTCGGTGACATTAAAGAAGCTCTTCGTGATTGAGGAATACCATACTTGACTCCCACTCCAACAGGAGGTAAGTATTTGACAACTTTCTTTACAGTCTCATAATCGGCGAAAGCAAACATAATGGACGTTCTCTGAGCCAAAAATATTTCGATTGCATTTTGTTGCAAAAGAAATCTTCGCGTAAAAATGGCCCGAATTTCGTTTAGAAGAATCTTTCCGTTATAAGTCAAGAGATCGCAATAACGCAAAACCATTAAATCGAAATCTTTAAAGCCTTTAAGTCCTTTAGATCCGATACCACTCAACCCTTTCATTATGTTTTCGATATTTTCAGATTTGTTTGATTTTTTATCAGATTTTAATGCAGAACTTAAATCACATTCACTACTGTGCGCCTCAAAAAACAGCTCATTTGCAGTGATTTGTAGAATACCTTCGATGGCATAAATACCCCAAATAAGTGAACAGTCAATTGTGAAGAGAACAGAACCACTAAATTCAGGGTTTGTTTCATTGTCTTGTGTTGATTCTTCACTTTCCCATAAATATAATTCGTTTTCTTCGTCTTCATTGCGTATCGAAGTATTTAGATTTTGTTTCGGTAGAATCAATGGATTCGCCATCACTTCATCGTCATTCCTCTCATCGTATTTCTCATTGTTATATTCGAGGGATTTAGAGGAAACGCTCCCATCGTTTTCGGTCACATAGTTTTGGATTTCATTAGGAATTATATCAACTCCAAAGGGATCACAAATAAAACGACGCCTCCGTCGGGCGTCATCTTCCCAAGTGTCGAGTTTGTAGTGTTTTTTGTGACCCCGTTTTAGATTTTCTTTAAATCGAGTGAAAACCATCCAATCCCGACGTTTAGCAGAAAGAATCAAAGAATTAATAAGAGTTTCCTCATGAGTACGGCTTTCGTGGGTCTCATAACAGGACTGATGAAAGGTTTCGTGTTTGGATACGTCATCAGCTCTCAATCGGTTGAGAATAAACTCTGCCTCCATCGCCACCCTAACTATATGGTCTTTCATTGCATGCGACAAAAGCCTTCCCTCATTTATTAATTCAATGAATGCGAGTCCGGCGTTCTTTTGAAGAGTGTTTTGCCACTCTTGAGAGCACAAAAGCATCACTAATTCGACTGGACTGGCATTTGAGCGCCGGAAAGTTCTTACAGCTTCTTTGCTGACCAAATCCTGTCCGTGAGAACCCAAAAGGGTTTTGGAGAGAAAATTTGCGAAATCGCACATAATTTCGCGAAGAAGTGGACAAACGCTGGAAAGAGTTGTTTCTAATTTTGTAGTTAACTTTTCGCCAATATTGGGGTCGACGTGAGTTTTGGGCAATTCTATTGGTTTAATAATTTCTGACGGGTCTAAACTGCCCGCATCTAAATGTTGGTCAGTAGTGCTATCATTAGATGCTTGAGAATTACGTCGACTTCCTTTAGATGCAAGAGAACCACTTTTTGGTTCAATAATATCGCGATATTTAGAAACCATGAGAACTGAAATGAAGTAAAGCGTAGCCAACGCTAAAAACTGGGACTGACGAGTGTCTGCGTCGGCGTCTCTATAAATACAGGCCCGCAATCGGTTAACATCCATTTCTTGCAAAAGACGCGTCGGATCTTTGATTGGAAGCGGTTGTATTGGAATGAAAGTGGAAATCGTCTCAGAATCAGAACCATCTCCTTTGAAGTTAGTGACCAAATCACTTGACTCTGATGTGAAGTCAATCCCAAAAAGTTCAGCCGCAGCGGCAATACTTGTGCCCGCATTGAAATCATCTTTAAGTTCAATAGTTTCCAATTCATTTTCATTAGTGAGTCCACTGTCCATATGTTTCTGAACAGTTAAACAGTTTTTAACGGCGACCGTACAGACGAGTCGAAGACACTGTCTTAATATTCCTCCGGTTGACATATTCTTCTCCGCCTCTAATTCCCCGAAATTGACGTGAGTGGCGGCAAAGCACAAGATATCAATCAAATTAACCAATCGATAGAGGAGTGAATTGGCCTGAATACCAGACAGGCCCTCACCACCTGCGCTGATATTAGGTGCGACACTATTACCACCGGTTGCGGCCGCTAATAAGGGGAGAAGCCCTCCCGCAGCTATTATTATATTATCACTCAATTGAGACACTAAATGGATGGCATTAACTATATATATCTGGTTGTCTGCGTTCTGAAGAATCTGATCCAATTGTGTCGTTCGTTGAGAGCCTGACTCAGACTTATACTCTGAGCCCTGACTTCTCCACATTTGAAGATCACATTCGATGGAAAACAATAAGTCATTTAATAGTTTTAAATGCAAAGGACTCCAACGGAATTCAGGAATACGAAAGGCGGGCGTCGCCGACACTTTAGGGATCGGCTTTTGACCTAAAATTAAAGACGAATAAAATTCTTTTTGTGGATTTGTTCGGCGTTGACTTCCATAGCGATTGTTTCTTGAGGGGGCGCTGTCAGGAACTACAGTAGTGGACAATTTGGGCTCAGCATTGGATAACTTTGATTGGGTATCGATTGAGCTGATAGTACTAATGACAGCCTTTTGTTCTTCGTCTTCATCATCGTTACCACTATTATTATCATAACTGTCATCGACTTTAGTCAAGTCTTCTGTAGCACTAGTTTTGGCACTTTTATCACTCGTTGCGCTTCCATTAGTTTTATCAATAGTATCAACAGTTGAATGGCTGATAACAGTCGGCACAGAACTCGACTCACGATCGTCTTCAGGACGGGGATCATCTTCGGGACGGTTCTCTTCCTCATCATTTTCTAATTTAGAGGATTTTTTCATTTTAAACTCTTTGTGATTCATATCTCCGTTGTTTTGGACATTAGATTCGACAGTTTTGATCGACTCTTCTCTAAATGAATTACTTCCAACACTGGAATCAATGGAAGCCCTACTTTCAGGTTTATTAAATTCATGAATTTGTTGTGTCTTTTCTCTGCTGAACTGAGCCATGAAGTCATCGAGACTTACTTTGGCGTGAATTATAGCGAGAGTGTCGATCCATACCCTCCAACCACCATACTCATATTTGATCGCATGATATAAAAGAATACGAAAAATGGCGAGAATTTGGTCACGACTGACCTCTACGTTTTGATCGATGAGATTAATGAGCCAATGCTGCCAAACAGACATCTGTAAAACAAGTCTTCTGTTCTCTCGATTGTTGACTAAAAGTCTCCACAAATCGCTAATAAAAAGTCGTTTTATGTCAGGAATAGTTTTATCGTGACTTTGGTTTTCTTTCTTTCCTTCGATCAGAAGAGTTGCGATTACTTTCAAAACCATTGGATTTTCTATACGAAGACTCGGATTATTCGAATGCGAGGCTCTTATCGTCTCAATGGCTGTTTCGGTAAGAATTTCATGCAATGCATTGTATGTATCGATTTTCAAAGGCGTAAATTTCATTAAATGTTCGCACAAAAGCATATAGAGATTATGCGGTCCCATCACATCCTGTTTTCTTTTCTGAGTACTTCGGCTTAAGAAATAACCCAAAAGTTTGAGCGCTTGAATTCTTATCTCTTCATTTGTCGAATCAATTAGTTTAAAGACTGTTTTGACGCCATGTTTTGCATCGAATGCAGGAATCATTGAAGCAGGGTGCTCACACATTAGTGACTGCAACATCTGCAACACATCCAATATATTCTCGTCTTCATTCACTGTCGTCAAATAATTGAGAATAGCCTGAAGTTCATCCAAATGGACGCCATTTCCTTTTAAAATCAACTGTTTTATGAATAGAAGAATATATGATCGAATTGAAAGTAATTCGTTTTTATTGGGTCGAAGAGTCGTATCTTTTGCTTTCACTGGTATTGTCTTATCTTCTGTCAGCCAATAATAATATTTGAGAGAATGTAATAATTGTAATACTGTTGATATACGTCTCACTTCACTGAATACTATTCCATTGGACACAACATTAGCACCGGTACTATTATTGGAGGAATTATTAGTATTGGAACCATTATTACCGCTGAGGAACTCAGTCGCCAAATAACAATATAACCTCAACTGAAGCTTTGAGTCGACATAAACCCAAAGCGAAGAATTAAATAAAATACTATCCATTAATTGTTTCAACAAAAGAGAGTCAGTTCCAGAAGAGGCGCTGATTAACGTTTTGGTTAAGTTTAGTAATATTTCAAGAGTTTCCTCATTTATTAAAGTTCGCGGACTTTTTGCCAGAAGTGATGAAATTATGACAAATCCGTGGGACTGAACGACTTCATTACCAAACCATTGCGGAGAACTCTCCAACAAATCACAAATAAAGCCGATTAGTGTAGAACAGGCCTCAGCATCTGAACGCTGTGTAAAGCGGTGAAGAAGTGGCAAAAGTGCACGAATACCACCGATTGATTGCAGTGTAGAACTTATCGATTGAGTTTTTATTGAAATAGTCTGTCCCAAAAGCGCCGCATGAGGTGAAGAAGTAAAGTAAGTTGTATTTCCTTTAGGAGCCGATTGTAGACAAAGTGTTTCGCCCTCAACCGCTACCGGAGTGTACAGAGATATCAGCGCTGAACTCAACTTCTCTTCATATAATACTCGTTTCATAAGCATCGGTAAATCTATTTGACTTTCATTGCTATGAAGATATTGTCCGATATATGACGGCCCCAAACGATGAACCGCACAGATTTGACTGGCATTGAGAGCCTCGTGAAACAGATAAATGGCCGACAACTGACCGCTGAATAGATGTGATTCGTTTAAGTCAGCGGTGCCTCCGATGTAACACTTGTCAAATATATCTGAAGTCTGGACACTCCACGCCATTTCTGTGTTGGCAGTCATCTGTCCGTTCACATAAACCTTAACTTCAGCGCCTCTCCATTTGGTCACATAAGTAATGGCGCAATGAAACCACTTGAATGGACTGAACTCATAAGGAATACAGTGTTGGAATCCTTTGCCTTTAATTTTCATAGAAGTCAAGACCAGACAATTACCGGTGAAGTGCGCAGAATAGCCGACACCAGATTTACTGGTTCTGAAAAAATAGAGATAAGGCTGAGAGTTAGTGGCGTTTGGCTCCAAACGGAACCACGTTATGAAAGTCCATCCATTCTGAATGGGCCACTTCTGGATCGGTGGCAGAGCTAACACTGAACCCACAGAACCGGTAAAAGCGAAGAAAGCATTCGGACGGCTTCGTTGCTGAAGATTAGCGTTTCTTACATAATGAAGAAGTCGGGGGTCGTCTTCGCTTTGTTTTAATAGAGCTCTCAGTTCTTTAACGTCACAACTATAGGATGTCTGAAGATTTATAATTTCACGAATAAAATGTTTAATCAAATTATCAAAATGAAAGGTTTGGGTCAATGAGTCTAAAAGCAGGCCTTTGGCCGCCTCTAAGTTTAATAGAGATTTCTTGAAGACTGCAATTAAAACACTCAGAATCTCTGCCACAATCTTCGACGGCAACAGTTTTAGATAATCGCGAAAAAATAGTCTTAAAGTCTGCGGTTTTCTTATTCTCTGTAAGTCATCAGTTATTAACAAATGAAGAATATTATCAGTGATGGCATTTGGGTCTTGACTGCTGTCCGTAGAAGAGACGATTGACATAATTTTAGCGCAAAGAAGACCGAACTTCACCTCATCTGCAATACTGCTATCATTTATCACTTCTTGTAAATCATTAGGAATTGCAGTTATTTTTGAACTTTGAGGCGATTCAGCAGTTGTCTCAACCATTCTTTCATTGTTATCACTTATGGTCTCCTCTGGACTTTCCATTTGGACACAACTCTCTTCGCACGTCGTTTCGCTTTTACTTAATTCTGAGCTTTTTTCCGGTGAACCACTCAATTGATCCTTTGCTGACTCTTTATTATCGTCTTTCGGACTCACTTCTGGACACTGTGTCGACGGTTCAACACTTGTTTGAGAAATAGTCTGTTTGTAATCATTACTATCAGTTTCAGTCACTTCTATATCCTTTTCCGATTCATCACTATTTTTAGGAATATTTTCTTCTTTGTCTTCAGAAACCACTTCAGGTTCTTTTATATGCGATTCATCGCTGGTTAGAGGAATGTCTTCTTTATTATCACTTATTTCATTATCATTTATTTCAGGACTTTTTTCAATGGACTCAATACTTGTGGGAGGAATCACCTCTTCATTAGGAGTGGGTTCTGGACTTATCGTTATTGAGTCAATGGATTGTGGAATGAGCTCTTCTTTATCATTAAGAGTCACTTCTGGACCTTTCGGTGAGTCATCACTCGTTGGAGGAATGGGTTCTTTATCATCGATTGCAGTCATTTCTGGGCTTTTTGTCGGCGATTCTTCATTGTTGGGAACAACTGTTTGTTTATTATCATTGTTTTGTTGTTCAGCCACTGTTTCTGACACATTAGTGGCCGACATATTTGTCTCCGAAACAGTTTCTTCAGATTTAAGGCTTTCATTCAAAATATCCATTACTTAAAGTCAGCGTTTGTTTACTATTTGACTAAATATGTGTCAACTCATCAATAATTATATTAAATTTAATCCTTTATCTGAAAAAATGAAAACAAAATACATTTTCATTTAAATTAAGATATTATTTACATTTCAATAATTTAAATGAAGACAAATATTAATAATTTTAAACACCTTTTCCTTCAAAAAAAGTCACTGTTTATATGGACAATGATATATCCGAGCACACTCTACACACTCCACACAAACACCTCTTATTACACCTCACTTTTTGTGCTGAGCTATTGCTTGTATGCCTCTCTTCCAATATTAGCAAAGTTAGCTAACTTATCTATGTTAATAATGTTAAGTTAACATGTTCATTCTTCAATATAAATGTATATTAATAGTTGAGACACAATATAATGAAATGCACTTTTTATAACTTTTAGTATTTATTCAATTCATATAAAACTCATATAAAGACATTTTAGAGTTTAAATTGATTTGCAATAAATGCGCGGATTATTCGCTTCAATGAGTTTATGGACCGAAATGTCATTCAATTGAAAAGTTTTTAAAATACGAATGAATTTTAATTTCTATTTTCAAAACTCTATATTTTCTCATATATTTAATCGATTATTTCCCGTAAAGACATCAACAAAACAATTAATATATTTGAATATTTTGGGCGGAAATGAAATTTTTAGTGGAAATGAACTTTAAATTAACTTTTTTTTAATTAAATAAATTGACTCAATCTTATGATATTTGTTGTAAACACAATATAAGCCCTTAAGTGAAAGTTTACACAAATTCACTCTTTTGTCAAACAATGACTTCATTTAATAATTGAATTTTTGATTCTTTTATTTACTCTAAAAAGTCTGTTCTTTTAACTTGTATTCAATAATTGATGGCATAAATCATTAATCAAAAGCCAAACTTTTGATAATATCTATTGAATTGCAATTTAAAGACGAGTTATATTTTCAAACAATATATATGACATCCGTTGTAATCAATTCTAAATACTCTTCTATTGTTTAAAGAATCTCTAATTCTTGAATCAAATACAATAGTCAAACATTTTAGGCGTTTTATACAATAATTTAATTATTAAATATCTTTAGTGTATAAACAATTAGTCTGAAAGTGAATACAATTTTGTTTTCGCTGAAAATCTTTAATAAATAGCAAAACGTTTTCAAAAGATTATAATTGAATTTATTTAATGAATTAATGTGAAGACTCTCAACAGGAATTGTTTGGTTCCCTAGAAATCAATATTATAAACATTTTATTAGATCTGAGGAAAAGAATTTGTAATTCAATCAATTGATCGGTGAATCCAATAAACAGTGAAATGATTGACTCTAATAATGGTATTGAAAGAGAAAATAAATTCCTATAGAAATCAGAGACTTTCATTTATACCCAAATAATTGACTACTATTGGAATCGATTCAAATTATACTTAACTTCGTATTACTCATACTTATGAGTTAATCCGATACAGTTATTTACATCATTTATCGATGATTATCATCACAAACACACAGAAAATTCATCCGTTTCTTCATGAAAGCTTTAATGAATTTGCTTGTTTATAAATACGCTCAATTTAAAGGGTCTCTCTTTTAACTTTATTAATATGAAAAGTAACCTTGATTAATTTTAAGACATATATTTATGAATAATCAAAAAAATTATTCCAATGACTAACGTTTTTAAAAAAAGTTACCCAAAACAGTATAATACTTATATACTATAACTTATAGTCTATAAGTATACAAATATATTTAATAAGTGAAGAGTCATTTTAAAATTGAACATTTTTATTAGCAAGCAAGTTCATTAAAGCTTGCTCGAAGAAA
>JAQFZL010000335.1:0-17336 GCA_034695685.1 Galumna lanceata
ATAGTTAGTGAGTGAGTGAGTGAGTGAGTGAGTGAGTGAGTGAGAGAGAGAGAGGGAGAGAGAGAGAAATATTCTAATATTAATATAAAAGTCTGTCCGGAAATTCTATTTGAATGTAATTTAGAGAATGACTTTTGTATTAATTTACAAAAAATTTATTTAAATATAAGACTAAACTAAAGTGAGTCACAAGAGATTAATTTTCAGAACAAATATTTTATGGAAACCCTTTCCTTTAAAGAAATGCATTTATAATATTTAAAAAACTATGAATAGAATAATTTAACGCTCATATTAAGGCCACATTTTTCAAAATAAACAAATAAAATACAAACAAGGCTGTTATGTAGGGCTCAAATGATAACTATGGTTAGTATGGTTGAGACCAATCATTCTTTCAATGAAAATAAAATTTGTTGAGAATTAATGAGAAGTAATTCTAGATTTTGAGATACTTTTCAATAAAAATCTGTAAATAAATTTCAGTAAATAAGGGTTTACTGAATAATGATTTGTAAAAATGTTTAAATCACTTCAAAACAAGTTTAAGTAATTTTTAATTGCGAAATGACTTTAAATGATGTGCCAAAACAATTAGAGAAAGGTAAACCATTTCCATATATAGAAGTTAATTATAAAGTGATTAACTATTAATTAGTTAATATAATACACTCTTTAGTAAACTCATTGAATGCGAAAGTTTTGTAATTTTAAGACAAATTATTTAATTATTTATCAAATAAAATGCAATTCATTAATTGTAACATTTTTCGAGAAATAGTATTAAAGAAGTTTGCCTTGAATTGCCTTGGTTACTTTTCATTTTGAAAATCATAGAATTGTAATAAATTCCATTTTACACACAAAACAATTTATTAATTATACGACACTTATCTATTAAGTTATCAACAATTTCTTAATCAAAATATTAAAATTATCACTCAATCGGTTTAAACAGACAATTATATATCACTCTTAAGTAAAAATTAAAAATTGGGGTTAAATTCTGTGTTAAATAATTAGATATATCTTCAAATTATTCAAGAATTTGTTCGAACGAACGGAAAATCAAATAATAAAAAAAAACTAAACGAAAGAAAATTTATTGCATATAAAGAGATTAACTGAGGGCTCAAATAATTGTTTTTCTTTAAGAATAAAAGTAAATATTGATAGAGAAGACAATAAAAGACAGAATGAAGTAAACGAAATGTTTGGAAATCCATTACTTGATTTGAAAAAAAAGTAAAAAAATAAAATTGAATTTAATTTTTTCTCATCAATTATTCAAAATTTAAGGTAAGAAAAGGTTTAAACAATTTTTCATAATTAAAATCACTTCTGAAAGTTTGCCAGAGATTTGTATTAAAATAACTTTATTTTGAGTTTAAATATTAAATTTTAT
Organism: Galumna lanceata; assembly: GCA_034695685.1. NCBI lineage: Eukaryota > Metazoa > Arthropoda > Arachnida > Sarcoptiformes > Galumnidae > Galumna > Galumna lanceata. Next base: position 1,406 of record JAQFZL010000335.1, read on the forward strand.
TCACACAAAAGGCGTATAAAAGTATTAAAAAAGTTGTTTCTTCAGAGAGAAATTGAAAACTATGAAAACTATGTAACATAAAATGAAATAGAATATTAAGAATTAATTAGCAAGCTGAAAACACAATTTATTTCAATTAATTTGATATATGAATGGATTGAAACACACAATAAGTTTTGTTGGGTTCTCTTCAACTCTCAAAAGGTTTACCTGAAAAGCAATTTTCAGCCAAAAATGTTTGTTATCTTAATATAATTCTTTGACAACTCCGGCAAAACGAAAATTTTTCATACAATAAATTAATGATCTCTCACATAGCCCTTCACATTTTATCAGTTAAATCATTTCGAGAAAATATATATCAACCATTATATTGAAAATTATTAATCGTAGAGAAGGCCTCACTTCAAATATGTGTTAAATTCTTAATACATTATTTTTGCTTCTCTTATAACATATTATTTCTAACAACAAAACAAGAATTTCTTTACAACGAAAATATATATTTCTTTTAAATATAATCTAATCTATTAGAATAGTTTTGAATCATTTTTCAAACTAGTATTCATTTAGGAATTGCATCGCAATTGGATTTAATAAATTTTTTGTTTAGTCTTTTCCTATTCTCCTTTTCTTATAATCAGCTTAAATATGAAATCATTTTCTGATCTCTATTTCTCTCAAAACTTTTTTTTTGTTTTTTTTACAAAAAAAAATCTTTTTGATCGAAAAGACATCAAAATAATGACTTTTAACTTATAAACGAAGCGCTTCACTAAAATAAGTGATTACTTATTAATGAATATTGTTTTGGAGACCAAACAGCGAATAACTAATTGAGCAAGCTCTTTATTTGAAATTTATTTCATTTCACTTTATATTTCGTAATTATATATGGCTTAACATTAAATAAAAAATAAGAGTATTTTTGAAATAAAATGATTTGAATAAATCGTTTGATATAATGATAGCGATTAGAAAACTAAAATTTTTTCAATTATATTAATAACTATTTTTTCGAAACAGACTTTTATAAAATGATAAAATTGGGTCAATTTATTGCTATTTGTTTAATAAGTTTATTCTATTTATTTGTGTGCGCTATGGATAAGAGTATTGTATAAATCCATGGCTATTGCAATGGTATTCCTGTGCAAAGCAATGGTATATCCATTGGATCTCATTTATTCATAATGATATAGAGCCACATATTTTATTAATGCATGTTTTGCAGACCTTTTCCTTATTTTGGTTTTTCTTCTCTTACATTATTTTCAATTTATAGTCGTATATGAGAAGAGAGTGAAAGAGAGAGAGTGAGAGAGAGAAAGCACTGAAGGACTGTAAGGCTGAGTAGAATTCGTTGTAAGGCATTAAAATTGCATCACAACTGAATACTAGAAAGCAGTGAGAAGTGGCGTAACTCATAATTCTCTGCGATCCCAATCCTCTGACTCTCCACTGAAAGGTTGCAAATCTCATTTCAACTTATATTCAGTGATCGTCTCTTTGGCTCAAAATCATTATACATTTCTAGACTTTAATCCAATTTCAGGCAAAACATATTATAAATTAAAGTTTAAATTCAGTAAAACCGAGTCATATAACCGCTGTTATAACTCATTAATCAAATTAGAGATTCACTTCTGAGGTATTCCTTTGAGTTGAATTTTTTTGAAGCCCAAACTCAGGTTCAATTCAGGCCTTATTCCAAACTAATTCCATTGGAAGTAAGATTTTATCCTTAATTTAAGTTCAGTTCTAAGTTTAGGGATAAACAAATTTTTTATTAAGTGAGTTATGCAAAGCAGACGAATTTTACTCATTTACTTCAAACTCAAGAATTGCAGAATTATTTTAATCATTTATATAAACCATTTGCGAAAAAATGGTTTAATTTCAACACAAAAAAAAATCTAACTTCAAAGAGACATCACTTTTATATTCTCATATGTTTTGTATTATTGAATAATATTTCGATTAGTAATCGTCCGAAAGTGAAAATCGTTTTACTCATCAAATATTTATTTCACATCTGATTTACTGAACGCCAATAAAAAAGAGGACAAAATCTGATTAAAACTAAATCAATAATTTAGTTAAAAATAACTTTCATTAAAAAAATTAACTTTAAATCACTTTAATAACAGTTTTAATGAAAAACTAAATTTTGATGAATAGTTGAGTTTTGACGATTGGCCTAATCTTTACACAAATTGAACAGTTTTTAGTAATTAAGTCGGAATTAATTTATTTTGAATTTTTAATTATTTAAAATTAAAGCGTTGACACAAACTTTGAAATTAACGCGGTTGCCTTCACTTGCAATATTGTAGCAAGGGAATTTCTCACACCAAAAACCAAAGACTTATTAAATCAAATTCATTAATCATTTGTAGGAACTGACTAAACAAAGTTATATTTATACAACAATATTATCATGGTATATTTTCTCATTTGTTTATTAATACCAAGTCGTAAATACATATATTTATCTTAAACTAAAATATCATGAAAATGTCCAAATTGAAAATTGGAGAAATGCACTTTTCTAATCATATTATTTTATTGATTTTACAAAAGTTTGAGCCAAAACTCTCTGAAGTATAAAACAATGGTTTCATTGAATACAACACAAATTATAAACCAAATGATAAGCAATCGATTAATTCAATGACAATTATCGTCGGATCGAAGTTTTATAGTTATTGACTGACAATAAACTGGTATTAACTATAGTGAAGGTAAAACCGTTTTTAAACGTTATATTTATTTTGGGAGAACTCAAACGGAAATAGTATTTAAAAGAACAAAGAAAAATGAGACCAATGCTGACCGCTTGACATTTGGTCGTCTCACAGATTAGCGCCCAATTCTTGCAGACAAAGTCGAGTTTTTTAACTGTCTCTGAAAACGAGGTCTTTTGCTTTTTGAAGGACATTAAAGTTTTCTTTTGAATCATTGAATAAATTAATTTTGAATCTAATATCTAAGCCTTAAATTTAAGAGTAAATCACTCGAGAATTCAATTTAAATAAGAGATGTTTGCACTGAGTTTTGATATTAAATAATAATTATTCACAAATTCAAATGATTTGAGTCTGTGTTCAGTTGTCTTTTATTTACATTACATCTGAATATCTCTAGAGATGTGTATATGTTTTGTGACATTCAAAATGTCAAATATATCTGAAGAGAACCACTGTTAAGATCTAATGCTTACAACGTAGAGAATAACGACTTTAGTCGAGTGGTTATAAACTTAGTCTAATTACAATAGAGTTGAGGCCCCGCACGTGCCTGACTCGTGCTACAACTGAGACAGTTTAGACAGACGTGTGCCGTTTCAAACTAGTTGTACTACGCTTTTCTCTTGGCTTCATATTAGGTTTGAGTGGAGGCTTTCACCTGGACTATCCAACATATATATATATACACACACACTGCTCGACCATCTGCTTTAGTTAAGCATATGAACCATCTGTTCCTGTATATCAATAATACTATTTCAGTGTCTTTTTATAAAAAACAATTTCGTGAAGTTTTTCTTAAAATGAAGTTAAGTTTAAATTTAATATTAAATGAAAAGACTTTGGATTTAATAATTTAAGGCAAAGGAGTGATTGAAAAGTCATTGTTTGTGTATTGGGAACAACAGATCAGTCGATTCGTGATTTAGAATAAATGAATTGAATAAATAGAGCTTCGATTCGAGTGTCGAATAGTATACTCTCTGACTATACCTTTGAATCTACCTTTGATTGGGAATACTGTACGCAAACTCCGCGCACCCGATTGAATGAGGAGAGCACTGGAAAGGCATTCAGTTGTCAGTTTGGAAACACATACGCCGGTGAGCACTTCTGCACTAATACAGCACTTTTGGCACATTATCTCTCTTTCTGGACATCTCTCCACAAATCAATTTTTAGTGTCTGTTCTCTAAGTTATATAACTGACGACTAACTCATTCATAAAACAGTAAAATATCGAAAGAGAAGAGAAGATATCTTCGGAGCAAAAAGAAAACTGTTTCTAAAGTCATCACACGAACAGAACAACTGCGAAATGTCTGTAATGTCTGTGATGTGAACTAAAGCCTTAAATAATATAATAAAATCTACTATCAGTTCATATGTAATCATAATTTTCAACAAATAATATAAAAATAAGTTATATTCAATTAAACGAACTGTACTTACAATCGAGGATTCACTTCAACTTCAAATTGTAGTTAAAACCAAAACTATATAATATTTGAACTTTTTTTCAGTGCTTTCAGAAAGTCTTATATTTAGAAACTGAAGAAAAATCCTTTTTTTCCCCAAGAAAAACAAATCAATATTTGAAGAGAAAAGAAAAGGAGACGAAGAAGAAGAGGACGAGATTTGTTTAAATAAAGTCATAAAATATGGAACTGTCGACAGAAAACGGTCCGATTCAAGCGATTCAACCGATACAACAAATACAACAACAACTCAATCAATCAATGGAATCAGTCAATAATGAAGAAGAGGTAAGACTTTAAAGTAGTTTATTTTTAAAACGAGAGACACGTTTATCGTTTAAAAGGCATTTTTTATATTTTTCTTATGTGTCTTCTCTACTATATTTTACTACTATTTTGTACTCTTGTGTTGTTTTCTTATACTATTTCTTAAGTAATGTTTTTTTCGTGTGATTGAGTGACCAGAGATTTAAACGGATGGAAAGTCTGCTTTCCTTTCCTTTTTTATATGTCATTTCTATGAACAAAGTTTGGGGTAGTGTTCAGTAATGTTGACTTTAATGTAGATTTACCTCAATTTTTGGTTTATCACAGCTAAAGGCATACCTCAATCTTAAATAAAGTGATGGCATTTTTCCTTTGCTCACACTATGAAACACATGAGAAAATCTTTTTTTTGCTGCTTTTCATGTGTTTAAACTTCCTTTTAAGAGGGGCTCACATGAATTGCGGGCCCCACCATTTCTATACACCTTCCTGTTTGGACTTCCTTTCGTATTCATTATATGTTTCACTCAAGTGAATGGCGCGCAAGCGTTCAGGTATACACTCTATTGTATTTTATATAAGAGAGAGCGGATGGGATCGGATATGAACAGATATGATGGGATAGGATAAGGTTGGGTCACACAACACAACACTACACTCTTTTACCACTGACTCACTCTCTTCTCCGTTTGATTTTCTTTTCTCAACCATTTTTTATTCCCTCCTCTCTATTAATTCCTATCAAACAATTAGTTTATTTCATTCAGTCTTTCAAAACGACAAAAAGATTTCTTGCGATAAGCGATCCATTAGTTTGTAGGACAGACTCACGACAATAAAAATTGAAATTCAATTCGTGTTTATAAATATTAAGTACTTTTTTCTTATGTATTTTTAATATTATTTTTAATGAAATGTATTTTAAAATAGAAAAAAAACTGAGAGGAAATAACCAAATATTGGGATAAATAATAAAATGAATGTTTTGATGAAATCAATTCAAAAACATTATATTTTTATTGAAACAAATTCTTTGAACTTAGAATCTAAAGACCAAAATTGTGGGCAAAATCTAACGATTATTTTATATAAAATTTAATCTTTAAAATAGGTTTGAAATGAGGAAACGTATCAAAAGCGATAACCAAATAAATTATATAATATGTGATATACCAATAGTCACGTTTTGAAACATAAGACATGTTATATAAATTCACAAAAATAAAACTGAATTTCTCTCTATATTACACTCGATTGCTCTTCAATATTAAATCGCTCGAAAAAATAGCTTGATATTGGCTTGAGCTTGGTCTATTTAGTTGCCAAAAACAGAAATACTTTCTTTCGGTTCCGATTCTTTGATAATTGAAACACACTTTAAGTTGAAATTAATTCACTAAAGTATTACTCGAATATTTTGTTATAGTTTTTAAATTCATTAAACATAATATTTATTCATCATTATGTACTCGATTATGTACTAGATTCAATAATCACAGTAATTTAAGGAATGTGCGCATTCATAAAGGCTTTCCATTTGAGCTTTGGTTGACTTTTACAACAAATGCAGACTCAATATAACTAACAATTAATGAAATTATGTTTATTCAAATCTATGTCTGAGCCCAACAAAAGGCTTAATAATAAATATTGATTAACGCCTTAATTAAAAAACGTGAAAAAAATTTTCAATGTTTTAATTGAAACAAAGAATGACATCTATTCTGTTCAGACCTGTCCTACCATTTAAATGATTGTTTCAAAATTAAAATAAGACAACAAAAAGACAAAACATTAAAGTAATTATGAAAATTGATTGGCGTTCGTCCACTCTATTCTGTGTTTCTCTCTCTTCTTATGTGTGTCGACACAGAATTGGAGAACAGAATGGAAAACAATTCTAATTTCTTTGACTAATCAGTTGGAGTCTAAATAAGAGCAAAGACTGAATACTAATTAAATGTTAACTTTTCTGTTAAACGAAATGCAAATCTACTTTAATTCGAGTCAGTCTTTGAATTTAAGTCTCAATTTTCGCCAAAATATTTATTGAATGCAAAGAAGAAAATTCTTTCTCTTTTAGTTCTTGAAAAATAGGAACTCATATAAAAAACTCAGAATTGAGTTGAAAAGCTTACAAATTGAATCAAAATGAAAATTCAGTGAACAATACAACAGAAGCTGAAGAGTAGAGACTCAAAACTCGACTTTAGAAATGTTTAATTTTTCAAAATAAGATAAACTGTGTTTTTGATTCGAGCAAATCCTCAAATTTGTGTCTAAATTTTTGCAATAATATATTTCATTGAATATTCTGTGCGTTTATTTGTTATGCGTTTTGTCAGTCGATTCCAAATCTAAATAATTTATTCGAAGATTTGTTTTATAGTTGAGTCACACATAAGACATGACAGACTTAGGGAGAGGTCATTATGAAAGACTGTCGGAGAAATGTTATGAAAAATTGCACCTTTGCTTTTAGTCACTCATGTTTTGCTTTGAGCAGCCTTTCCAGGCTTTCTAACCTTTACAGAAATCTCATGTGTGTGTGTGTGTGTATATATGTATGTGTGTGCGTACAAACTCTTAGCACATGTTATAATTTATGTAATATTTAAGCAAATGTTTTGAGCGGTACTTAGATTTTTATGATCAAAGGGACAGTCAATTTTACTTTGGCTGACAATTCTGATCAAAATAAATGTGAGGACTCCTTTACAGTGATTGGGATGCGCTTCGAGACCTTAATTTTGAGTGAACGCCACGAGTGAACACTTGCACACAACATATCTAATACACACCCAAATCCAATGCATATAAGATATATTGCGATCCGATTCAGCCAAACATCTATTGACAACTGAAAAGTTTATTGCTTTCTGTAACATACTTTCAGTTCTCAGGTAAGTACTGCACAGACTAACCAAAATCAAAGTTTTTCCATTAAATCCGACTCTTTTACTCACTTTGCAATGCATTCGAAAGAGACTTTTATACTAAAACTTATATACTTTTTGACTCAACTTTTTTCTCATTCAATTTGTCTTATATTCAATAGTAAACAGTTTTATGCGACTCTATATATAACTCAAATTGCTATACTTTTTTAAAAGTTCGCACACATTTCGTACATCTAATGTAAAGCCATATCTAAAAGTATATGAATTGAACTCATAGGTAATATATTGTATGTATATATTCTCCTACAGAGAAAGTCATGTAATTTCACAATTTATTTAATCACACTTTTTTCGTTCAACATTTGGACCGACAGTCAAAGTATTACATAATTTTACACTATTTTTAGAAAAAAAATTTCACTCAAAAATATAATCTACAAAATCATAACTTTTATAACATTTTGATTTGGGTTTAAAACCATTCAATCTAACAAAGATTGAGTAAGTAAGTGAAAGAGAGGGAACAAATGTGACACAACCAAAATGATGACATTTGCTATACTGAAGATAAATTATTATAAAATTTAATGTAAAGAATTGAAAACATATTTTAAGTATTTATATATGGAACAGACCAATACCGATAAATCCCGTTTTGAGGGCTTATATCTTCTAAACTATAAAAGAACTTGCTCATATTTATAGAAGAGTTGTTCAATTTATTTTAAATAATTGTTTAAATTTTTTATTTCAATTAGAAGTTGTTTAAAAAAAATGATTTGAAAATTTTAATTCAATTTTTCATATGGAAATTAGGCTTAGGACAAAGAAACTTTCTAGAAACAATTTAACGAGAAATATCTCTCGCTTATGGAAATGCCCATTATAATTTTGAGAAATATTTCTCTAGAAATATCTTTAGAAATATTTCCGAGAAATATTTCTCTTATAATAGACATCTCCGTAAAGAAAGTTTCTAGAAAGTTTCTAGAAAGTTTCTCGAAGCTGAGAAAGTATCTTTTGTCACAAGCCTATATGGAAGTCAATGTAAAGTTTTCTGAAACTAATAGCCACTCCTATATTATGTTTGTTAAAAAAATTCAAGAATTTTTAACCAAAAATATAATGAATTAAAGTCATTTCAAAACTAATTTTTAAGTCAATGCTTATTCAAATGTAAAATATTTGAAAATATAACTATTAAAATGACGATTTCTCATCAATGGTTAATCATTATTTTCAACAATTATAATCAAGAATAAATATGCTGTATTATGTTGATATTTTAGACAAATTATACCTTTAACTTCTTATATGAAGATTAGTTTAGAACTTTAGAATTATTTGTTCTTATATTTCTTAAAGAGACTTCTAAAAGACACTACTCATTTAAAAATCTAATTTAACATCTCTCATATAAATACCATAAATTTTCGACACTCTATCTTGCTTGGTTTAGGTTGATATGATCCATATAATAAAAGAATTATTAATGAAAGGCCTTAATTAAAAAACTCAAATAAAAATTAAGTCAAAATGCGTATATTTTTGCATTAAATATATTGTTTTAAAGTAGTTTTAATGTAGTTAGAGATAGAGATAAAGAGGTAGAAATATAGATAGATCTCAATATTATTTCAGTACAGAATGTCAGTTTTGGTGTTGAATGAATGAAATCGCATATAAATTGAATGATCAAAATTAAACAAATCAATAGTGAAACTCATTTATATATTATTCATAGGACTTGAATAGAGTTTGAATTGAATTTAATATTAATTGAATAGAAATTAAAAATTGTGGTAAAATATTGAGATTTAAAGTGAGATTGAAGAGTATGGTATGAATGCTCACTCACTAAACATTAGTGCTTTTGGGTTTGAAATCCGTAAAAATAGAATGAAAAACATGTAAAATTATAGAGTTGGTGTTGTAGTCTTTGTGAGGCTCAGGTATAAAGGCAGGTGCTCTCACTTCTCTATCAAATCTTTTATTTTTGTGAAGTCGAGAAAAAATATAACTCACTAACGATTTCTGATATAACTGTTCCCAACATAATAGTATTGACGACTATTTTTAAGGAAAAATACATTTGAAACTCACATTTTGCTCATCATTTCCAAAGAGATAACTAAAGAATAAGTTTATTCCATTTGAAGAAGAAATGTATACGAATGACCGCAAAAGGAGGAAATGGTTAGAGTCGGTGACAAATGTCAATAATAGAGGCCATAGTAATAGTTCTTAAAATAAGATGTAAATGTTTGACTTACTCTCCATGCGATACATTAGTGATCGATAATAATCACTGAATCTAATAGTGATTAGTCGGATATACCGTTCAAACCAATGGATTCCATTATTGCAATATATATTAGAACACAAATCTGGAAATGATTTCTAAATCATTTGATACCTCTTATGACAGACTATTCCTGAGCTGTTCCTGAAATCCATATTTATTTCATTTTTGTTGTTTGTGTCGAAAACATTGGGAACAATGCATTTGAAGCCCAGTTTTAATATTATATTATAATAATATCTCTTTTGGGAATTTTCTTTAAAAACAAACGTCTCTTAAGTGTTGGGCCAAAAGAATAGATGAATATCGAAACTCATGTGTCTATCATTAAATTCAGAGACTTTTCTTACAATTATAATCACTAAACGAATTGACACTTAAAGCAAGACTTAGATTCTTATGGATTCTTGAGGGAGACGTTAGTAATTTGACGGTTAAACGGCATTGCATTGAATCCTCACTTCCAACACTTCCAACACTTCCAACACTTCCAAAATGGAATATTTCAGTTGTAAAAAATGGATGGGGTTATACTAAGGGCTATATTTGGCTTAACTTTTATTGAAATATCGGCTTTTCTACAATACATATATAGAAAAGATCATAACAACGAGGAAAGGGGCCATTCATTCAAAGCTAGTCTCATCTCATTCTCTTCTATTGTATCGATAGAAGGGATTTCTCTCCTGTTATTTATAGCCTTCGCTTGACTTTCTCTTCTCTCAAATCAAACATAAGGTTAGGACTACTTTTAGTGTTAAATACTTTGTTTTATTAGTGTATTGTTGCTGTTCTTCCGCTCAGATTTCACTCATTTGGTCCACAATTTTACTCTTTTTATTGATTTGATTATTATTCACGAGAATAAAACTTTTGGTCTCGACTTCTAGTTTTTCGAAGCGATCAATAAATTAAGAGCTCTTAACGTTATTTTCCAATTCTTACTACTCTTTCCTTCTATTTGTAACTGTTTTTGGCTTAAAATATAATATAAGTTATATTTAACACAAGTTTCCACTAATTTCTCTTTTATTCTTTGGATTTGACATAAACTAAATCTAATGATATTTGAGTCCAATTTATGTTTATTGTGATCTCAAAAAATAGTGAACAACATATGATATACAATTAAAAGTTGTATCACTTTTGTTGGGCTCAACAGCTTCTCTCAATTACTTGTTTTGTTTGACAACTATTTTTAATTAATTCAATTCAATTACAATAATTAATATAATTTATTATAACTATTATATTTTGAATTCTGAATAAAAGGTTTAACTGTATTCAAGTCGTAAATGTTTGTATGAAATGTTATGTTTTATTTAATCAGTTATTCCTTCTTCAGAGAAGAGATAATTCCATAAAAATGGCAATAAATAAATAATTGTCGATCAAAATAAAAGGCAAGAATCAGATCATGAGATTAATTGCAAACCAAATAAGAGCAACGGTTTAATTATTCAGTCGATACATGTATTTATATATCTGTACATAAGATGTGCTGGACATTTGAGTTGTGCCAAAACCAATAACTAAATGGAAAGAGTGCTCTTAACTCAATGTAAGTCTATTACAGGAGAGGCTTACAAATTGATAACTTAGTCGTGTGTGTATTTGCCTGTATTTGCCTGTTTTGCATGATTACAATGATTACATTGATTACAATGCCTTCTCACAGTTCGAAGCTTATGTCTGATACGACGTGTGCTCACAAATCAGTTAATTATGGCATATATGGCAATAATAACCAATTGTAAGATGTTTTGTCCTCAATATTAGTGGTGAGTCATAACTATACGTACAATACATTCGACAAATACTAGATGTGAACAGAATTATATCGAATGTAATGTTTGAGCCATAATTTCACTATTGGATGACATATGTCTGTCTGTCTGTGCATTTGATATTCACTATAAATATGAAGTTTAGCGACAATTCGTAGTATTCCTTAAGATTCGGTATTTTTATGAAACTGTTTTCTCATCTCTTATTCTCATTCATCCGAAGCGCAACCAAATGATATCAGATATGAAACGATATCCTTCTATACATAAAATATAAATTTATTATATAATACAGAGTTATAGTATTGTCGCACTTGATTTGATCCGACAAAAGCAGATATTTTTGCTAAACCCGACATATTTGGTGCGAAGATTCCAATGAAAAATCAAGTGAAGAATCAAGTTTTCTATAGAGAAAAGAATAAGAAAACCTTTAAGAAAGTTGTTTTCAAATTCTGATGGAATGCCAGCACAAGAAACCACTAGTAATGGCCAAACATAACATGTTTGGGTGAAATTTTCCTTTCACTTCAATCATAACACGTGACAGCGATTCACAATGAGTGACCTAACACTCACTCTAGACTTACTATTTCTATCGTTCCTTTAGAATATATAACTATAATTTTGGACTATAGGCCAAAGTTTGTCCATTTATGATATAAATGGTTAAAATCAGTTATTGTATACCAAAGAGAATTTCAAATCATTTCAAACACTTTATTCTTAAATAATTTATTTCTTTTCCGTTATTCGACATATGATTGACTTAATAAACACTAATAAATACAGTAATAAAAATAAAATAAGAAATATATTCACATAAATATTAATTATTTCTAATGTTAGGCCAATAGAAATATTTATGGATAGATGTGCGCGATATTAATCGATATTTATTTCGGAAAATATTTATTAATTGCAAATTAGCTATAATTTCAAATTAAAGAAGATTTGAATTGAGTTTTAAAAATCTGTTTACAACTTAATTATATTAAATTTCAATTTCTTTTTGAATCTCATTATAAAACAATTTTTTTGTTGAAATAAATTTCTTTCGTTTCCTTATGTTATGTAAAACTGTTGGCCAACGAAAACATATATTCATTTCTATGAAAATAAACTGAGAAATGCGTTTTACTATTCAGAAGATGTATTATATGATTTCAAAGTCTTATTTCAGTATTTCATTTCAAATTCTTCTATTTTTGGGACATTTTTATATTTGAGAATAAGTTTTAGGAGAATATGTTTGAAAAATGCGAATAAATTGATATAAATTCTTATATATCTTATGTTAAATATGTATTTGAAAACAGATTCAGACAAAAGTCAGTTTCAAAAGTGATGTCAAACCATAGAAACAGTTATTCAATTAAAACAATGGTTTCACTGAATTTTGTGCACATTTTCTGTCCAAAAGTTTTACCACTCAATAAAATGAATAGATTTTCCTTCCATTCCATCCAATGAATGGATAAACAAATAGGAAAACAAAAATCTAATTCTCTATTCTCTATAGTATTGGCACTCAGTTTATGCCATATTTTCAAATCATTCAAACATTAGATAAAGAGATGAAACATTAGATTTGAGTCTTCAGAAAATCGATGAAATCATATTTTGTAGGTTTTTGTCAGTTATTATTACAATAACTGTTAATACAATAAATCTCTGCTAATATTAATCCAATTTTACGCTTCAAATATTCACTAAAATATTATGGTTTGAATTTTTAATTTCACTCCAAATTTTAATTCAGAAAATTCTAATCTAAAAATAACTTTATTTTTGTTGTAAACTTCTTTACGATAGAAGACATCGACATCTCTTTAATGGAATATTTTTCTCTGAATTTCCGCTCTTTTAGGCTCTCCTTTTCTTTATATTTTATCAAATACTGAACAGAAGAGAATTTTTCATCAATTTTTTCTTCTCTTTTAATATTAAAATTCATAATTAACTTCAATGAAATACTTTGAGATTATATTTCAAATTTAATGTCAAACATAAGATACTCTTAAATAGTCGTTTCACCAAAACTTAATAACAAAGACATTTAGAGAGAGTTCTTTGAACTTGAATTTATATAAACAATTTTTATTAAAAAAAATTATAGTTTCATAATCTTTAAACAAAGGTTTAATACCAAAGTATTATCAATTTATTGTTATGGAAGAATCAAGTTAACTTTTTAAAATTCTTAGAATTCTTTAAGAAATTTTATTTTGAGATTGAATTGAATTCAAGTGAGACATTTGATTAGAAAAAAAGTAACTAGATTCTGCTGACATTTATACCAAGTGACAACTAAATTGAAAGATTTTTAAGAGTTTGTTGTCCGGGACAGTTCAAAAACTATTTTTATTATATTTGAGCGATATGTGCAAGAACATTTCATGAAACTGTCAAAATATATCAATATTTTGCCAAAAATATACTTAATAGGATTTATAAATATATTATTGTCACTATTCGTGGCTTAAATACATTCTTTGAATCAATCCTATGATTATTACCCAAATATTGTCTTTTGATAACTAATCGATTGAATCAATTATTATGAGCCCTTCAAAAGTAAGACAAACAAAGACCACTCATTTTCGTTTGACTCAAAAGATGTTTTATTAACGATTGTATTATTTCCCAAATAATACAATAAAATCAAACTTTCCTTTTGATGAGTTGAGCATCAATTCATTCATTGATCAAAACAACACTTGTTTTGCAAACTTTTGTTTTTTTTTCTACTAATAATTTACTGACAAAAAGCACTTTTCTATTGAATTGCTTTTCTATTAATTAACTTAAGTTTGTTTCAAATGCTTTTTTTGTTGCTAACTTATGAGATTTTTTTGCATGTTCAAAATCGATCCTAACTAAAACGATAAAAAATATAAAAGAGTAAATATAATTGATTACGATTTTATTAAAAACATGGCTCACCATAAGTTTTATATAACAAAATTAAAATAAGCAAAAATTTTTATTATTTTATTTAAATCTCTGTTCAGATAACCATATGATAGATGTTAAACATTGAGCAAGCACAAATATAATTTATTAAATTATATTACTAAAACTAACCATGTCAATTTATTGTCTCGTTTTGACTATTGATGAAAATAAAGCTCAAAATAATATATCATTTTATATAATGTGTGAACAATCGGTGACTGAAAGCGTTTTGGGTTAACAATCGTTTATTTATGGAAAGCATTACATTATTTTAGAAAATGATATGACTTTTAGGAGCGATCAAATCAAATGATTTTTACTCAAATAATCCCTTGAATTCACATTTGAAATGACTTTAAAAGTTTAGATATATTTTGATTGAATTGAATAATAAAGTCATTTAATAAAAGTTGTTTCAACCATTTAAATATAATGAAGTGGCCTTTCTCATTATTGTTCAAATATTATCTATTATTTTTCAATGGATTTATTTTATTTATATCTTTTAATTATTTTAAAATGTTTTGGAAAATCAGATGAAAATTAATATATAAAATTGAATTCTTTGAAACGAATAAAATATTAGCTCAAAATGACTTCAGTTTCTCTTTTAAATAAACAGAATATAAAACTGAAATAAATGTTTATTTTCCTTAAAACTACAAAAAATACAAAAAATCTCACGAAAAAAGTTTTATTGAATTTCTTCTTAAAAGTCTATAAAGTATTTTGTAATCAAATAAAGTTCGCAGAGAGGGAGAGACAGAGAGAGTGAGTGAGAGAGTGAGAGAGAGTGATTGAGTTTGAGAGAGTGAGAAAGAGAGAGTGAGATTGATTGAGGGAGAGAGTGAGAGAGTGAGAGAGTAAGAGAGAGTGAGTGGAAGAGTTAGAAAGAATGAGTGAAAGAGTGAATGGGTTAGAGAGTGAGTGAAAGAGGAGAAGAGAGAGGGAGAGAGAGACGGGCTTTTACTTGTTATGAATTAATATAATTTTCGACATAAAATGGAGTTAATTTAATATACAGATATATATTCATATGTAATTATTTATTAAGCAAGCTGAATACTTTATGTCTCACTGAAATACATAATAAAGTTATATAAAATATGACTAATAAGGGCTTAAAATACATCAAAACCAGGGATGGCCAATAAGGAAGGGGTATTCCGGAATACTACTTCTGAAACTCGAAAATTGTCAAAATACCTTCTGGCCTGTTGCTCCCAAAGGGACCCCCTACCTTGAGCCGGCGCGAAGCGCCGGCTCGATTTTCTTTTTTCTTTTTTTGATGAAAACTGCAAAACTTCATTAAATATTCGTTGAAAATTACCTTAAAGTATTTTAATACATTTATTCTAGGGTTTCAGGGCTAGCAAAGGCTCATTTTTGAAGTTTTTATTCATTTTTACAAGCTGTAATAACAATAAAAAACTTAAAATTTTGATTGAAAAATTGCAAATTTGGCTAAAAAACTGAAAATAATAATAAA